>JAXCGZ010001957.1:115000-142500 GCA_037179515.1 Halocaridina rubra | reverse complement strand
TATATACCTGGAATCCGTGGGTAATAAATTTAAACAAATGGGGTTCCTAGCAATGATTATGCTGGGGACCACTAAATGAAGTATTGTTAGTTGATAACATCATTTTGCTGAATAAACAGATCTTTCACTTTTTCAAGGTCCATAAAAAAATAAATAAGAAATCCTTGGTAGTGAAAAGATTGGGGACCACTGGCCTTCATGATGACATATTCTGCCACCAACTGTGATATGATGATTCGAATACAAAGAATATCCACCTGCTGGGATATCGACAATGCAAACTTTGGGTAATGGTTCTCAGCTGGAAATTGCAGATCGGACTCAACTATTTATATATGATTGTTGGGGTTCTCAAATAGCAGGCTCGCGAATGCTCCTCCTTTGTTCTCTATCATTTTTTCTCTGATCTTCCTCCATTCAATTACATCTCTTTTCAAACCCGCTACCAGTCTTCTTTTCCTTTTACTCTCACTCATTCCACAAACACGCACATTCAGAGACCGATTTAATCGAGTTTTGGAGGAAGTATTTCTATCAGAACCCACTCGCATATCATGACTCCGCGAGAAGAAATTTGGAAAGGACGAATCCTGGTCCTCTCACTCCAGCCTATTTAGTCGACTTTTGCGAAAAGTAGGAAAATATGGAGGCGGAATTCTTGTCATCAAGGGTTACGTATATCAGGATGATTTTTTTTTCCTTCAGGCTCTAACAAGGGGTATACGACATAGAGGGGGCGCCAGAGCCACTGCATATTCATTGTGGTGTTCAGTCTATTTATTTACATCAAAGGGGTTTCGGACTATCCCTTTGTAGTGTCTGAAACGTCATTTATTATAACATTACCTTTGAGGTAGAAGATAGGAACTGTATTTTAACATGAATAATTCATGTAATTCATTTACTGATGGATTCTCACTTAATGACGGATCAACTGAAAAAAAAAACGCAGACAGGCTATCGCTAGGTGCGCTTTTTCCTGTCTTACTAACACAATCTAACAAATTCTAACCTTACCTAATAAAATAAGTAGAGCCCCACCCTCAGGATTCGATCAGGACCAAATAGACCATCATGTAGTTCTCTAATAACACATGGTGCTATTATTATTATTATTATTATTATTATTATTATTATTATTATTATTATTATTATTATTATTATTAATTGTGCAGTGGGTGTATTCTATCTACCATTATCACCATTTCTTTATCTCTTACTATACAGTTTCCCAAGTCTATCTTGGAACTGGGAGGATTCTATCCAAATGAGGCGTCGAGAGGCCTCTGCCTCCCATTATGCTCAATCTTTCTTTTTTTCTTACTCGACAGTTTCTCCTGTCAGTCTTAAAATTGAGCAAGTACATTGCAAATGAGGAGCTGAACAGTCTCTACCTCCCACAGTAACTTCTCTCATTCATACTACGTGTCTTTCTTCCAATGGGGCGGGGGGCAAAAATATGCCTTACGTTTATTGCGCGTCGTAAAATTCGTCTAAAGGGGGCGGACCGGGAACTGGGTATCACCTTGTTTTCCTCTTGAAGAATCAAAGTTTTGTTCTGACTCAGCCACACCTACTTTATTATAAGAGGAATTATGGAACTCGTATGTAGACTATAATAATAGTAACTATTATTATTATTATTATTATTATTATTATTATTATTATTATTATTATTATTATTATTATTATTATTATTATTATTATCATTACTATTCTTGTTGTAGTTAAAAGGATGAAATTTATTCAATGAGAGAGAGAGAGAGAGAGAGAGAGAGAGAGAGAGAGAGAGAGAGAGAGAGAGAGAGAGAGAGAGAGAGAGAGAGAGAGAGAGAGAGAGAGATTAAAAAGCTTATTACTCATATTAAAAATTTTCATATCAAAAGAATCACAGGGGAAATTGACTTCATGTGTCATTAAGATAACTGACTATTTCTCTATCATTTATTTGCCTCTATTTATTTATTTATTTATTTACTTATTTATTATTTATTTAATGTTGACGGTCTCATATCAAAAGCACGTCTTTCCAAGTGATATGAAAAAGCTTCAACGACAACTAGAGAAAAAATGAATAGCTTTGTTCTCTCTCTCTCTCTCTCTCTCTCCTCTCTCTCTCTCTCTCTCTCTCTCTCTGAAGTGCAATTCTTCACATTTTAACCCCCCCTCTCTTCTTCTTCTCTCTCTCATTTCAAAAACAAACTGACAAGACGAACAAAAGTAATCCTGAAAAAAATGGCAAGAGAGAAAGTAAAAATAGAAAGAATGAAGACATGGCTAAAACAGAATAAAAATGTAAACAATAGATATCAACATCAAGAAGTCATATAAACAAACACACTCACAAAGAGTATGTCACTGTTTACCATTTTTTTCTCTGTGCAGACAAAAGCAATTCGATATTTCCATAGAGATCTGCAAGGCAGGGGGGAGAGTTATGGGACACTATTACTACTAATACTATTACTACTACTACTACTACTACTAATATTAATAATAATAATAATAATAATAATAATAATAATAATAATAATAATAATAATAATTTTTCTAACTTCAGAACCGGTCATCCTAACTCCAATTCTTTGCCAGTATGGCATTTCATTTTTAAGTGTCTTTAACTTTGAAACGAAGAGTGGATAACCTCTGCTACTAAAGACTTCACACACACACACACATACACATACACACACACACACTTATGTCAATTAAATCCACCCCTACCGTATATAGAAAAAAAGAAAACTCCACTCTTGCACTGCGATAACATCAGCCATAAAATAATGAACTGATGCTGGTGCAGAAGTGTCGGATGTTAAAAAAAAAAATGACTCAACGATGAAATAATGAGGACACCTTCCCCCCCTCTCACCCACTCCTCCCTCACCCACCCCGTCTCTGATACTCAATATGCCTCCTTTATAGGCCTAATTTAGCCTTTTCCTCCCCCATCTACTTAATTTTCCTTCTTATTACCCCTCTCTTTCGACATCTTTTGTTCAGATTAAGAGACTTTCAACCAGCCTTGTCATTTATGCCAATGTCGTGTCAGCGTTGGTCATATCGTGAAAGGGCTAATTTTCAATCTCTCTCTCTCTCTCTCTCTCTCTCTCTCTCTCTCTCTCTCTCTCTCTCTCTCTCTCTCTCTCTCTCTCTCTCTCTCTCTCTCTCTCTCTCTCTCAAATATATGAATGATCAATAATAGTTTTTAGTGTTATGTTGAAGGAGTTAATTTTACGCTAATACTTGAGTCAAATGTGTTATGTATTTATATATCTCTCAGACTCTCTCTCTCTCTATTTTTTTGCATATGTAACATTCTCGGGATAACACAGTTCATATATTTTAATTATTTCATGAATGAGGCGATGAAATATATATATATATATATATATATATATATATATATATATATATATATATATATATATATATATATATATATATATATATATATATATATATATACATATATATACGCGAATCATATTTTACCCCTGACCAGGACTCGAACCTAAGACACATAATTACTGTATCAAGGCGCTATCAACTAAACCACTGAAGATCTAACAGAGAAACAACCCTTACAGCTTAACAGATATACTAGAAATGAACGCATTCTATCTGAATGCCATTTTGTTTATATTACAACTTCTAACCTCACTCGTAGCTTTGTTTTTTTTTTTTGCATTTAATTCGAATCTCAGCTATATAGTTATTAGCAATAATCAATAAGCACATTAACATATGTGAATACATGAATCATATTTTACCCCTGACGGGGACTAGAACATAAGACATATAATTACTGTACCAAGGCAATATAAACAACACCACTGAAGTGTAAAAGAGAAACAAACCTTACAGCTTAAGTGCTATACTAGGAATGAACGCATTCTATATGATTGCCTTTTGTTCATAATACAGCTTCTCCTAACCTCACTCGTGGCTTCGTTTTTCGCATTTAAGTCGAATCTCAACTAAGTAGGCATTAATAATATTAAAAATAAAAGCACATAAAAATATGTGAATATATGATAGCCTCTTGGCACAGTAATGATGTGTCTTAGGATCGAGTTCCGGTCAGGGGTAAAATTCATGTTTTCACATATGTTAATGTGTTTATTTGATCATATATATATATATATATATATATATATATATATATATATATATATATATATATATATATATATATATATATATATATATTCTTTTTTTGAGTGTGACAGGGGAACGGACAAAAAAAAAATTGTCCTCATCGGGTGAGGGACCAAAAATAACAAAGGAAAGGATTATATATATATATATATATATATATATATATATATATATATATATATATATATATATATATATATATATATATATATATACATATATATATATATATATATATATATATATATATATATATATATATATATATGTGTGTGTGTGTGTGTGTGTGTGTGTGTGTGTGTGTGTGTGTGTGTGTGTGTGTGTGAGTGAGTGAGTGAGATTACCTAATTGTGCTTACGGGAAAGAGCCCAAAGCTCGTATCTTCCCGTCTCCAGATCGGTTCTATTTTCTTAGTAATGCTTATCATACCTGTCTTTAAAACTATGGATTGAGATAGCATTAACTACCTCCTCGCTTAGCCAATTCCAATTATCAACTACTCTTACACTGAAAAAGTATTTCCTTACATCCTGCAAAGAACTTTTCTTACGAAGCTTCAAACTATCACCTCTAGTTCTAGAGCCTGCCATATCAAAATATCGATCCCTATCCACTCTATCATAACCATGAAGGAATTTAAAGACTGTCACCATATTCCCCCTCAGTCTTCTAGCTTCGAGTGATGGTAACTCTAATTCCCTCAGCCTCTCATCATAACTGAGATTACGTATTTCTGGCACCAGTTTCGTGGCATGTCTTTGAACTTTTTCAACTTTAGCTATGTGCTTTTTCAAGTGCGGATTCCAAAAGGGGGCTGCATATTCGAGTTTTGGCCTCACATAGGTTACATAAATATTTCTGAACATTTCCTTGCCCATGTGCCTGAAGGCTACCATTACATTTGATAAGAATGCATATGCTGCCCTTACTCTGCCGTTTATATGTATTTCTGGAGACAAATCTGCTCGCATGTTTACTCCTAGATCTCTCTCATTTTCTATCTCTTGAAGTTGTACTCCAGCCACCGAGTAGGCAAGCTTGGGCCTTCTTGCACTTGTACCCATTCTCATTACCTTTCATTTTGAAGTCTTGAATTTCATTAGCCACTTTCCTGACCACTCGTGCAGACTATTTAGATCTTCTTGAATTTCTCTACCATTGTTCTCGTTTCCTACTTTCTTCACAATCTTTGAATCATCTGCAAACATATTCATGAATGAATTTACAGACTCTGGTAGGTCATTTACATATACAAGGAACAAAAGTGGCCCTAAAACTGAACCCTGTGGAACTCCACTACCAACTCTTCTCCATTCCGACATTTCTTTTTTTTTATAATGATAACACCAGGACGGGCCAAAAAAAAAATATATATATATATATATAAAATAAAACAGCCCTCATCGGGCGTGGGGACGAAAAATAAATAAAGAGAAACAGAGATGGAGAGTGTAATGACTTGCCAGATGTGAAGGGATAAAAGATGAGTGATGAATATCCAAGAATATTCAGCGTAGCTGTAGGCATAGAAAAAGAACCGTAACTGAAGGAAGACTTAACATCGAACTGTTCTGGACAGACCTATTTAAGTTCAAAACTGAGTGCCTTACTCTAACCCTCTGTTCCCTTCCTTCTAAGGAAGTTTTTATCCATATCAAGACATTTCCACCTATTCTAGCCATTGCTTGCAGCTTCCTAATAAGTCTCCCATGTGGAACAGTGTCAAACGCTTTCTGGAAGTCTAGGAATATGCAATCTGCCCAACCCTCTCTTTCCTGTAAGATTCGGCTTACCTCATCATAAAATTCTAATAAGTTTGTGACTGCTGATCTACCTTCTCTGAAGCCATGTTGCCTCACTGACAAAAAGTTGAAGGATTCCAAGTGAAGAGAGATATGTTTCCTTAGTAGTTTCTCCATAACTTTGCAAACTATACTGGTCAAGGAAACTGGTTTATAGTTCAGAGCCGTATCCCTTCTTCCCTTTTTGAAGATAGGTATCACGTTTGCTTGTTTCCAGTATCTTGGAATCTCCCCTGACTCCAGTGACCTTTTACATATGATACTTAGTGCCACTGATATTGAGATTGCGCATTTTTTAAGCACATGAGGGGATATGTCATCAGGACCTGTAGCTTTATGAACATCTAACTCCATCAGCGTGTCTGTGTGTGTGGGTTTGTGTGTGTGTGTGTGTGTGTGTGTGTGTGTGTGTGTGTGTGTGTGTGTGTGTGTGTGTGTGTGCGTGCGTGCGTGCGTGCGTGCGTGCGTGCGTGCGTGCGTGCGTGCGTGCATGTATGTGCGTGCGTGCGTGCGTTCGTGTGTGTGTGTGTGTGTGTGTGTGTGTGTGTGTGTGTGTGTGTGTGTGTGTGTGTGTGTGTGTGTTTGTAAATTTAACATTAACAAAAATCATATTAATATAAAAAGTCATTCAAATTTTCATTCAAATACTGCGATAGTTCTTATGAAGGAAGGAAATATGAAATATAATCTGACATATAACAGAAAATGAAATTAAAATATAAAAACAACATATTCTCCGGCCCAAAGTCTTAATTCTATTTTCTAATCTTATTTTATATTTATAAAGCACGAAGAATAAATTATGAAAACTTAATTTACCATTAAACACTAAGAAAGATGAAAAAGTATTTCAGCTTCTCAACAGTAAAGTATCTTTCTAAAATATCATTATATTGCTTGATGAATATTACAAAAATACGGTATATAATTTAAGATGAATAAATATTGAATCATGTATTTCATCTCTCTTCATCAAAATATATTTTGAAAAATACTATTATAATATCTATTGATAAAATATTAAATTATTTTATTATAATGAAAGAAAAATCTAAATCTATTTCAATCTTTCCTGGGCAAAATTAGGGATCATTCCCAGTATAAACACTAGATGTCATTTTCAGGTGCTTAATCTGAGATTGAGGAGAAAAGGTAGGTTAACCTAACGTAACCTAACCTAGGTTCGCCTGGGTTAGGTACATGAGGTTAACCTGCCTTTTGCCTAAATCCCAGTTTAGCCATCCAATATTGCTATGAGGTGCCATTTCTAAGATTGATCCAAAATTAATTTACAAGTAAAATAAAAAAATATATAATTATTAACATATGAAAAAAATAATAATTTAATCTCTCTTTTGGATAATTTATATACATAAATTACATTATTTCTTCTGAAACTTGACTGACCATTTTATACGTCACTATCCATCCTCATTAAGGGGGTGGGTGAACGCAGACAGGTTGGAGCTGGGAATTAAGGCTGAATGCTCTTCATCACGCCCCGCGGTGGGTCCGATTGCGAGTCAGTCACTTCCAGAGTTGTGTGTTCTAACCACTGCCTCAACGCAGTCCCCATTATATCTTTTAAAAGTAAATGAAAGGAAATAAAAATTACTAGACTTAGCATAAAAGACAAATGAAAATGTATTATATTTCTTCAGCAATATTTTATATTGCAATTATAATATTTTCACACTAAATAATTAAGATAATATAAGTATTATTATATTTCTTAAGCTAAAAATTACAATAATATAATTATTATTATATTCCTTTGACTAAATAAACAAAATAGCAATTATAATTATATTTCCTAAACTTGGTAACATATAAATACTATACCAATTAAGTAAAATTTAATATTATTATACTGTTTACTCTCACTTCAGCCAAATTTCTTTACAAATATTATATTATTTAAAACAATATTATTAAAATAAAAACAATAATATATCAAAAATGATAAAACAATTTTAATGATTTTTTTTTATAAATGTAATAGGTCCCTATAACCAAATGTACTAAACAAAAATAAATATCTCCACTATAAAACATTTATAACTATATATAGTTTTCCCTCTACAAAATTTTTTCAAAAATGATATTGATTAAATCTATATATATAATTAAAAAAAATGGATAAATCTTAAGCCTTTTAAGAAAAATCTAAAATTAAAATTGTTTGAAGTTTTACGAATCTCATATTCTCTCTCTTCATTTCAAACTATAGAATAAAAAAAAATAATATGACAATTAAGATAAGACCTTTAAAAATATTATATATTAAAATTAAATTAAACCAAATTAAATAAATTTTATTTTCAATTCTCTGGTTTTTCTTAAGGAACTTGAATAAATACAAAGGTAAAATGTCTTATGATATTATATCAGTCATATCAAACACAATTGTACAATTACAAGTAGAAGATAGACAGACAAAATTAAATAAGATGAAATAAATAAATAAAAATTTTATACCATTTAAAACGAATCCAAATTGAAATATATTTTTAAATCTCCATTCTGAAAAATTTCTTTTATAGATATTACAATTCTTAAAAGACATTAGAAATGGTAAAGAAAAAAATATATATATAATATTTAAGACAAATAAATACCACTACTGCTACTACTACTACTACTACTACTACTACTACTACTAATAATAATAATAATAATAATAATAATAATAATAATAATAATAATAATAATCATAATAATAATAGCAATGATGATAATAATAATCATAATAATAAAAATAATCATAATAATAATAGCAATGATAATAATAATAATAATAATAATAATAATAAAACAATAATAATAATAATAATAATAATAATAATAATAATAATAATAATAATAATAAACAATAATAATAATAATAATAATAATAATAACAATAACAATAATAATAATAATAATAATAATAATAATAATAATAATAATAATAATAATAATAATAGTGATTTATTAACTTCATATGGCAAAAAAATTCAGAGTTATTGTAATACGTTTTGAAAATTAATTCCCTCTTCTCAATGAAAATAATTTATAAGGCCAGTCATATAAGAATGACATGTCTACACCGAAGTTCACAATAATAATAATAATAATAATAAAAATAATGATGATGATGATGATGATGATAATAATAATAATAACAATAATAATAATAATAATAATAATAATAATAATAATAATAATAATAATAATAATAATAATGATAATAATAATAATAATAATAATAAACTTTATTAGATAAAAATTCCATGCTTATTACACTCTGAAAATTAATTTCCCCCCTCAAAATAAAAATAAAAAAAAATTAAATACTCGTCACATTACACAATATTGTGTAGAGTTCAGTTCATAATAATAATAATAATAATAATAATAATAATAATAATAATAATAATAATAATAATAATAATAATAATAATAATAATATTATTATTATTATTATTATTATTATTATTATTATTATTATTATCATTATTAATATTATAATAAAAGTTTAAGAACTACGTCAGGTAAAGGATTTGCATTTAAATTACATGAATAAAATAAAATTTCCCGTCTTTCCATCAGGAGAGTGAATGTTTGCGTGTGCGCGAGTGTGCATGAGGGATTGTGTGTGTGTGCTTGAGAGAGAGAGAGAGAGAGAGAGAGAGAGAGGAGAGAGGAGAGAGAGAGAGAGAGAGAGAGAGAGAGAGAGAGAGAGAGAGAGAGAGAGAGAGAGAGAATTTCGCTTGTCAAAATATATTTTCTGCGAGGGAAATAAAATAAATAATAATAATAATAATAATAATAATAACAATAATATAATAATAATAATAATAATAATAATAATAATAATAATAATAATAATAATAATAATAATAATAATAATACATTTCTTTGTGTATCTGCAACGCAATTTCCTTTCCATTTGCTTTAAGCTAAATGCATATTACATTAGGATATGCCTTTTGGAATAAATTCTCAAAATATATACTGCTTATGCGAGTAATATTGTCAAAATTTTACATCTTCTTGTACTTATTCATCATTTTTTGTAGATGGGTGAGTACTATCCTCTGCCTCCTATAGCTCATTCTCTCTTTCTTTCTCTTATTCTGCATTTCTTCTTCTTTCTGTATTGGAGAAGCAGTGTTACTACCTTAGTGAGGAGTTGAGCGTCCTCTGTCTCCCGTAGGTAAGTGTCTCTTTGTTACTCAGCATTTTCTTTTCTTTTTTCTTGGAGATGGGATGGGTGCGTTTTATCCTTGTGAGAAGTTGAGTCCCTTTCCCTGGACTAGAGGTAAGATATTATTGCCTCCGTGTTCCCCTGCGTGTCGCTATGTTGATGAAATGGAGCGGAGCAAGGGGACTGGGAATCCCATCCCTAACCTTTTTCCTCTTGTGAGGCGTCAAGGGTTTGCCTTAACTCGGGAACTCTCCTTAGAATCTGAATTAGTGTTAGTATTTAGGCTTCTTTATCAGTAGCTTTTGGCAAGTTCGTATGAGGTCACTGTTTCTTACTTTGACCTCCTGAAGACTAGCTAAGGCTTGGACTTCGTGTCCTACTGCCAGATGGCCTGCTGACATCAAACCTCTCCACTGATCGGGGCTTGGGACAGACACCGAGTTGAGCTGGTATGCTATTCCAGTGGATGAATTATCAGTTGCGTCATGTCACTTTTCTTGTTTTTTCTTGGCAGCTTTTCCTATGTTCGTATTGGGTAGATGTTTTTCACTAATCTCATAGGAATTAGCATTTATTTTGAATTTTTAAACACTTTATTGCCGGATTTATTTCCTGACATTAACCCTCTCCAATGTTCCAGGTTAGGAACTGACACCGAACTGAGCTAGTTTGCTACTCCAGTGATTATATCCTAAATAATAATAATAACAATAATAATAATAATAATAATAATAATAATAATAATAATAATAATAATAATAATAATAATAATAATAATAATAATAACAATAATAATAGTAATAATAGTAATAATAATAATAATAATAATAATAATAATAATAATAATAATAATAATAATAATAATAATAATAGTAAAAGCAATAATCAACATTCATAAAAACAGAACAAGGTACAAAAAAAAGACACACAACTAGAATAATTTAATCCATAAATGTATATGCGACTGTTATACAATTAAGACGCAATGTAGCACAATGAAACTACGCATAACAAAGGACAGAATGAAAAAAAAAAATTAAGCGAAAGCAAAAACAGTATTTATAAAAAGGGGGAGGATTAAAATTAGCGAGCAGCAGCAGTATGTGCTATAAAAATGTTAATAATTGAGTCATGCAATGTCGATGAATATAAAAAAAAAAAAAAAAAAAATACTGTACACCAGTATTAAAAGCTTTTCAATCATTTTATCTCTCTCTCTCTCTCCTCTCTCTCTCTCTCTCTCTCTCTCTCTCTCTCTCTCTCAATACAATCCCTTAACCCCACACTCCTCTGCCTCCATTTCCTCCTCTTCCCAAGCCCTTTCACTATCCTTTACCGGAGGGGTCTCCCCAATTTATAGTCCCTCAATTCACCTCCCTATCCCTTATGAAAGGTGGCCTTCTGCTTTCCCCTGTCCCCTCCCTCAAAATTCCCCTAACCACAACATCCCTCCACTAAAGGGGTTCCATCTATCTCATATCCCTCTCTCAACTTTCTCCCCTAACTACTCCCACCCCTCTTCTCACTGCCCCTACTCCCAACATCTATCCCTTAATAAGGGATCCTCAGACTCTTCTATTCCCCTCCCTTAGCTTTTTCTCCTAACCGCAACACTATCCTCTTTCTCTTTTACCTCACCTCCCCTTATCCTTTAGTATAGGAGTCCTTCTTTAACCCTTATCCCCTCTCTCAACTCTCCCCCCTAACCACATCATTCCACCTCTTTCTCACCAACCACCATCTTTCTATCCCTCACATGAAAAGCCTCTCCCTACCTCCCTCACTTAACCACAACCCTCTTTTTTCTCCCCAACTACCACCACCTCCTTTCACTTACCTAAGGGGTCTTTCAATTTGCCTTATCACCTCCTTCAGGTTGCTCTCCTACTCTCCTTCATCACCTAACCACATCCCTCCTCCTTTTTCCTTCCCCTCACATCCGCTAATTTCTCAATGAAGGTGGCATTTCCCTCCACCCTCACCCTTCCTATGTCGTCTCCAGGCACGCTCTCCGTCATGCCCCAATCCTCTACGCCTTTACCAGACGACAATGCAATGCAACGCACCAACCCCCCATGTCTAGCCTTACTCCGTCTGCATGTCTGTCTGGCCGGATGATGCGTTGTGTCTGCCTCTTGACTCACGGAGTCTGGAGGTGAGTTACCAGTATCATGTTTTTTTTTATTATTATTTATTCAGATAGCTGTACATGGGGACATGTGCACATGGGCACTCCCAATGATATTGCAACATTACAATTTATTTGGTTATGTATAAATAAAATATTAATAGAACTTGCAATTAATTTTAAATATCATAGCAAGTAATTAATAATAAAACATAGTGTAATAATTGCTTGATAATCTAACCTGAAGGGAAATTAATTGCAAAATATTTCATAATTTCTATCTATCTCTCTATCTATCTCTAAATCTCATAGTACATTTAGAACTCATAATTTTTATTCTGTTGTGTATGCATATTGTAAGAATACTCGCTTTATGCTCTGTTGAAAATAATTTTGCTTTTATATTACAACTCTCTCTCTCTCTCTCTCTCTCTCTCTCTCTCTCTCTCTCTCTCTCTCTCTCTCTCTCTCTCTCTCAAAAGCAGATTTTCATTATCAGGAGCACTGTTAACAGCTTATTTTACTGTGGAATTTCATTCCCCAGTACAGTTGATAGACTAAAAACGTTGTTTGGTCATAGACACAACACGTCTAATAGTGTACCACATTGAGCTAGCTGAGTTGACGAGGGCCAGTACCATGGGATGGGATGCAAATCGCCTCTCCTTATTCGTAAATATTTCGCCAGGTTATGTGGAAATCAACACTGGATCTTTCGTTGAGAACACTGAAAGCTAGGTTGAACTTTTATTTGCGACACTGATACACTCCGCCGCAGGTCTCTCTCTCTCTCTCTCTCTCTCTCTCTCTCTCTCTCTCTCTCTCGCTTTCTTTCTTTCTTTCTTTCTTGCTTTCTCTTTGTCTATCTATTTATCTATCTATCTATCTATCTATCTATCTATCTCTCTATCTAGCTACACACACACACACTAAGTACAAAATGGAACCGACCAGGAGATGGGAAGTTACGAGCTTGAGGCTCTTTCCAGTAAGCACAATAAGGTAATTACACACACACACACACACAGACACACACACATACATACATACATACATATATATGTATATATATATATATATATATATATATATATATATATATATATATATATATATATATATATATATATATATATATATATATATATATATATATATATATATATATATATATATATATATATATATATATATATATATATATATATATATATATATACACTCACACACAATTATTATATTGACGACAAATTGGAAAACATAAAGCAATGGAATACCTTAACGCTTAAGAGCATATTCCTCTACCCACAATCAGTGATGATATGACTCTCCGAGAAGGTTATAAAACAGAAAAGAAACGTGTCAGATCTCTCATCAGTGTAAGTAAAATAGACTTTTACAAAAAACAATTTAATGACTCTAGACATGATACAGCAGCAACATGGAAAGTGACAAGAAGCATGATACCAAATGAAAAGAGTACCTCAGAAAGTTATGAAAATATTACGGAGTTGAAAGACAAAGCAGAAAACTTTAATAACTATTTTGCTAACGTTGGCAAAAATACATATGAAAACACTCAAGAAAACATCAACTCAGTGAATATGAGTAATTGCTTAAATGACAATTCTTCCAATGAAAACACAAGAGAGTACTTCAAGATAATTCCTATCGATTGTGCTACCCTAATTCTTACCATAAAGAGCCTAAGAAACTCTGGCTCTTATGGTTCAGATGGTATACCATTTCAGTTCATCAAAGATGCTCTACCCATGATTGCATCCTATATTCTAACTATTATGAACACTTCCACTGTTACTAAAAAGTTTCCTGACTCTTGGAAAATATCACATGTAATACCTCTGCATAAAAAGGGGGACAGAGAAGATGTGACAAACTATCGTCCCATTTCCCTGCTACCCATTTTCTCTAAAATATTAGAAAAAATTGTTGCATGCCAACTTATGTCATATTTAGAATCAAATAGAATAATAAGTATTAACCAACATGGTTTCAGACCGAAACTTTCGACGGAAACTGCACTGCTTAAAGTTACGAATAGTATATATAATAATATAGATATGAAAAAAATATCTCTTCTTGTATTATTAGACTTATCAAAAGCCTTCGACAGTGTAAACCATGAAATTCTTTTAAGTAAATGTCTTAACTTAAATATTGATCCAAGCTGGTTTAGCGAGTATTTTATCTAATCGTAAACAGTCCATACGTCTTAACAACTTTATCTCTGTGCCAAAAAATGTATCATTTGGTGTTCCACAGGGATCAGTACTAGGTCCTATCCTCTTCTCCATTTACGTAAATGATCTATCTTCTTTCCTTTCTGACTGTCTAGTCGTACAATATGCAGATGACACTCAACTACTCCTTAGTGGTGATATTAATAATCTCCATAATTTTATTAGATTGAATCTGAATTCCAGATCAAAACTTAGCACGAGGGTTTGCCCCTCTCCTTTTCTCTCGTACTTTATTTAAATTTCGTACTTTTCCCTCCAATTCCCTTATATCCTTAATCCACTCCCCTCTTCTCCCCTCCTATCCTATCCCATCCTAAAAAAAAAAAAAAAAAAAATCTCCCAGAGCTAACTTTAAGAGCAGAAAACACTCTGTCAAAAATTAAAACCTATTTCCAAGAAATTGGGCTGTTAATTAACAAAAGTAAAACACAGTGCATATTTATTGGTTCAAGGTTCCACATAGCACAAATTCCAGAAAACACAACAATTAATATTTGCGACAATATTATCACACCTAGCAAAACAGTCAAAAACCTAGGAATTCACTTTGATAACCACATGTTGTTTGATTCCCACATAGATAAAGTATGCAAAAAGGTTACAGGAACATTAATGTACTTATCACGTATAAAAGACAATTTTGAGACTACCACTCGAATAACTGTTGTTGAATCTCTAGCCCTAAGTCACATTAATTACTGCACAACTATTTGGGGAGCTACCACTAAGACTCAGATAAACAGAATACAGAAGCTTATTAATTTTGCAGCTCGAGTTGCCCTGGGAGGAATAAGAAAATATGACCACATCACACCAGCTCTCAATAAACTTGGGTGGCTGCGGGCAGAAAATAAGGTCGCTTATGCTATTTATGTTTTTGTATTCAAAATTTTGGACCATCATTATCCTAGCTGGCTATTTGATTTAAAAACAGTCAGGAATATAAGGGGAACCAACACAAGACAGAGCAGTGAGCTCTTTATTCACAGAACCAACACAGAAGCAGGTTCAAAGATGATCACTATCAAAGGGCCAACACTCTGGAATAATATTCCAGAGCATCTTAAAAATGCATCCTCCTTCACAGCTTTCAAAGGCAAACTATATAGTTTTCTTTTGGACAAATAGTTGCTGCTCATTAAGAACTAATTATTCTCATTGTAAGGAAACAAATATGGAAATGATGCCGATAATAACGATCCAGTATCTAGTGGCATACTTCCTACTTTATTATTAACATTATTGTTAACATTTTTATTACAGCATTATTATTTTCTATGAAAGCTACATTTAATTTAACTATATGTCTAACCCTCTTATTTATTAGTTTAATTACATGTCTACTTATAAGTTACTATTAATGTTGAATAACCATTGTACAAAATGGAAATAAAGGTTTTTGTTTTGTTTGTTTGTTTGATGCTTCAGAAGTACTTATGACAACGAATGGATAATTAACACTAGCAAGCGCTAAGGTACATCATGGATTCATGTTTTCTAATTCGTCGTCAGTATAATCATTGTGTGTGTGTATGTGTGTGTGTGTGTGTGTGTGTGTGTGTGTGTGTGTGTGTGTATGTGTGTGTGTGTGTGTGTGTGTGTGTGTGTGTGTGTGTGTGTGTGTGTGTGTGTGTGTGTGTGTTCTCATATTGTATTTTAGTCCAACTTCAGAGTAAATAACTCGGATCTTAAAATCAATGTAGAAGAAAGCATTGTGAGTAGTATAATAGATATGATAATGCAACAGTAAAACCAGAATATAATCAAATTTATTATTTTCGTAGGTTGCTAGATTATGATTAATCTAAGCTGGCTTATATTGTTGTTGTTTGTTCCGGTTTTACGTCACGGGCTCCCTTTTCTACCAAGGGCTAGGACGGTTACCTTTTTGCGAAGGACTTGTTTTGGCCGATGTAATCGTTACCCTGAGTGCATGCCCTTGCTAACTTCAGACCGTGACGGGGCGCGAACCCTATTTTTTTTTTTAAAACAGACATCCCAGTTAATTTAATCACGAACTGGTACCTCTGGAGAGTAACCAATTTAATTAGTCTCTGCTTTTACTTTTGTATTATTATATCTATTGTTGTACTCTCAATGGTTTCTTGTACGTTGATTTTAATGTTTTTGTTAGTTACTCTAAAGATGGACTAAAATACACTCTAAAAGATCTCAGCACTCCGAAGTTTAATTTTCTTTCGTAGCTGATCTCTGTTCATCTGTGTCACGTGCTCATATTTTCGTAGACATTATATATATATATATATATATATATATATATATATATATATATATATATATATATATATATATATATATATATATATATAAGTAGTCTCCGTGGCTAAATGGTAGCGTTCGCGACTCTGTGTCGGCAGGTCGAGGGTTCGCGCCCCGTCACGGACTGAGGTTAGTAAGGGCATACACTCAGGGTAACGATTACACATGCCAAAACAAGTCCTTCGCAAGAAGGCATCCGTCCTAGCCCTTGGTAGAAAAGGGAGTTCGAGACGTAAAACCAAATTATATATATATATATATATATATATATATATATATATATATATATATATATATATATATATCTGTCCTGTGCTTGGATCATCATGTCTCAAGGATTCTCTACCAGTCGTCTGATATGCTCCACCAGACAACTCCTCGTCTTCTTTTCTTGGTCGACCCAACGGTCTGCATCCATCGAGATGTGCTAAGAATACATTTATTGGTATTATTACCTCCTCCATTCTTGCAATGTGGCCTTCTTATTAGATTCTTCTTCCCTTACATCTCTAAGTTCATAAAAGTATATCTTTTTATTTCTTTTTCTTTTTACTTATTTGTGTGTATGGGAAAAGCCTTATATTTATGTTGTTTCATGGTTTTATTTGCTTATCCATATCCCAAAAAGATGCCCGACGGGAGCCCATGGCAGGGCGTTATGAGAGGCATCTAGCCTTGCTTCCCTCAGCCTCAATCTCTCTACTGCCACCCCCAAAGGAAGACAAATAGTGAAATATAAATCGTAAAAAAAAAAAATCATCATACGTAAGCAAATTCCAGCTACCAACTATTCTGAAAAATAATTCTTAGATCATTACAGATGACATATTTTAATAATGATTTCGACTGAAGCCTCTAATTCTAGAGCTGCCCTTATCAAAGTAACGCTCCCCATCAACGTTCTCAAACAAAGACTAGAGTTTCCCGGTGATTTTGTTAAAAGTTACCTATGCCGCGCATTGCGATACTACAACTGAAGGTCTTTTAGGTTTAAATAGGACTGGCCAGAACAGCTCGATGTAAAGTCCTCTTTCAGATACGGTTCTTTTCCTATGCTTACATCTACAATGAATGAGCTTTCACATTCGTTACATATCTATACATTCGTTACACACACACACACACACATATATATATATATATATATATATATATATATATATATATATATATATATATATATATATATATATATATATATATATATATATATAGCTGGAATATATATATATATATATATATATATATATATATATATATATATATATATATATATATATATATATATATATATATATATATATATATATATATATAAATAGCTGGAATACATATATATATATATATATATATATATATATATATATATATATGTGTGTGTGTGTGTGTGTGTGTGTGTATGTATGTATGTATGTATGTAAGTGTGTGTGTGTGTGTGTGTGTGTGAGAGAGAGAGAGAGAGAGAGAGAGAGAGAGAGAGAGAGAGAGAGAGAGAGAGAGAGAGAGAGAGTTATTACCTAATTGTGTTTTCGGGAAAGAGCCCAAAGCTAGTAACTTTCCGTCTCCAAAATCTGTTCCATTTTGTACTCGGAGAAACTTATCATACTTGTCCTTAAAACTATGGATTGAGTTAGCATTAACTATCTCCTCGCTTAGCGAATTCCAATTATCAACTACTCTTACATTGAAAAAGTACTTCCTTATATCCGGCAAAGAAGTTTTCTTACGAAGCTTCAAACTATGACCTCCAGTTCTAGTGCCAGCCATATCAAAATATCCATTCCTATCCACTCTGTCCTAACCATGAAGGAATTTAAAATGGTCACCATATCCCCCCTCATTCTTCTAGCTTCGAGTGATAGTAAGTCTAATTCCCTCAACCTCTCATCATAACTGAGATTGCGTATTTCTGGCACGTTTCGTGGCATGTCTTTGAACTTTTTCCAACTTAACTACGCGCTTTTTCAAGTGCGGATTCCAAAAGGGGGCTGCATATTCAAGTTTTGGCCTCACATAGATTACATAAATATTTCTGAACATTTCCTTGTCCATGTGCCTGAAGGCTACCCTTAGATTTGATAAGAGAGCATATGCTGCCTGCTGGCTAGTACAGTGGTAACGCGCTGGCTTCGCATTCACGAGGTCGAAAGATCGGTCCCCGTCCAAGACCGAGAGTTTAAGCTGTTTACTGGCAGGAACTGCTGTGGGTGGACATCACAGTGGGGGGTTGGGGCTTGTCCTGGCTGACGAATACCCATTGTAAAATGGAAATAAAGTTTATTATTATTATTATGCCATTTATATGCATTTCTGGAGACAAATCTGTCAGTATGTTTACTCATAGATCTCTCTCATTCTCTGTCTCTTGAAGTTGTACTCCTGCCACCGAGTAGTCAAGCTTGGGCCTTCTTGCACTTGTACCCATTCTCATTACCTTACATTTTGAAGTATTAAATTTCATTAGACACTTTTCTGACCACTCATGCAGACTATATAGATCTTCCTGAAGTTTTCTACCATTGCTTTCGTTTTTTACTTTCTTCACAATATTTGCATCATCTGCAAACATATTCATGAATGAATTTACAGACTCTGGTAGGTCATTTACATATGCAAGGCACAAAAGTGGCCCTAAAACTGAAACCCGTGGAACTCCACTACTAACTATTCACCATTCAGACACTGAGTGTCTTACTCTAACCCTCTGTTCCCTTTCTTCTAAGTATGTTTTTATCCATGTCAAGACATTTCCACATATTCTTGCCATTGCTTGCAGCTTCTTAATAATTCACCCATGTGGGACAGTGTCATATGCTTTCTGGAAGTCTAGGAATATGCAATCTGCCCAGCCCTCTCTTTCCTGTAAGATTCGGTTTACCTCATCATAAAATTCTAATAAGATTGTTACTGTTGATCTACCTTCTCTGAAGCCATGTTGTCTCACTGACAAAAAGTTGAAGGATTCCAAGTGAAGAGAGATATGTTTCCTTAGTAGTTTCTCCATAACTTTGCAAACTATGCTGGTCAAGGAAACAGGTATTTAGTTTAGAGCCGTATCCCTCCTCCTTTTTTGAAGATAGGTATCACGTTTGCTTGTTCACAGCATCTTAGAATTTCCCCTGACTCCAGCGACTTTTTAAATACGATACTTAGCGCCGATGATATTGAATTTGCGCATTTTTTAAGTGCATGAGGGGATATATCATCAGGACCCGCAGCTTTATGGACATCTAACTCCATCAGTGCTTTGCATACCTCTGTGGCTGAAAGGATGATGATGATGATGATGATGATGATGTGTGTGTGTGTGTGTGTGTGTGTGTATATGTTCGTGTGTGTGTGCGTGCGTGCGTGTGTGTGTGTGTATGTATATACGTATGTGATTACCTAATTGTGATTACCTAATTGTGTTTACGGGAAAGAGCCCAAAGCTCGTATCTTCCCGTCTCCTGATCGGTTCCATTTTTAGACTTAGTGATACTTATCATACCTGTCCTTAAAACTATGGATTGAGGTAGCATTAACTACCTCCTCGCTTAGCGAATTCCAATTATCAACTACTTTTACACTGAAAAAGTATTTCCTTACATCCTGCAAACAAGTTTTCTTCCGAAGCTTCAAACTATGACCTCTAGTTCTAGAGCCAGCCATATCGAAATATCGATCCCTATCCACTCTATCATAACCATGAAGGAATTTAAAGACTGTCACCATATCCCCCCTTACTCTTCTAGCTTCGAGTGATGGCAAGTCTAATTCCCTCAGCCTCTCATCATAACCGAGATTGCGTATTTCTGGCACCAGTTTCGTGGCATGTCTTTGAACTTTTTCAAGCTTAGCTATGTGCTTTTTCAAGTGCGGATTCCAAAAGGGGGCTGCATATTCGAGTTTTGGCCTCACATAGGTTACATAAATATTTCTGAACATTTCCTTGTCCATGTGCCTGAAGGCTACCCTTACATTTGATAAGAATGCATATGCTGCCCTTACTATGCCATTTATATGTATTTCTGGAGACAAATCTGCCAATATGTTTACTCCTAGATCTCTCTCATTTTCTGTCTCCTGAAGCTGTACTCCAGCCACCGAGTAGTCAAGCTTGGGCCTTCTTGCACTTGTACCCATTCTCATTACCTTACATTTTGAGGTATTGAATTTCATTAGCCACTTTTCTGACCACTCATGCAGATTATTTAGATCCTCCTGAAGTTCTCTACCATTGTTCTCGTTTTTTACTTTCTTCACAATCTTTGCATCATCTGCAAACATATTCATGAATGAATTTACAGACTCTGGTAGGTCATTTACATATACAAGGAACAAAAGTGGCCCTAAAACTGAACCCTGTGGAACTCAACTACTAACTCTTCTCCATTCAGACACTGAGTGTCTTACTCTAACCCTCTGTTCCCTTCCTTCTAAGTAAGTTTTTATCCATTCCAAGACATTTCCACCTATTCTAGCCATTGATTGCAGCTTCCTAATAAGTCTCCCATGTGGAACAGTGTCAAACGCTTTCTGGAAGTCTAGGAATATGCAATCTGCCCAACCCTCTCTTTCCTGTAAGATTTGGCTTACCTCATCATAAAATTCTAATAAGTTTGTTACTGTTGATCTTCCTTCTCTGAAGCCATGTTGCCTCACTGACAAAAAGTTGAAGGATTCCAAGTGAAGAGAGATATGTTTCCTTAGTAGTTTCTCCATAAGTTTGCAAACTATGCTGGTCAAGGAAACTGGTCTATAGTTCAGAGCCGTATCCCTCCTTCCCTTTTTGAAGATAGGTATCACATTTGCTTGTTTCCAGCATCTTGTATGTATGTATGTATGTATGTATGTATGTACCTAAGAAGGGTGATTGCTCTATTAGTTTCAAGTGCCGACCTATTGCCCTAACCTCTGCTGTCGTTATAGTAGTTGAAACTTTGCTCATTTCTCACTTCTTGAAACGTCTTGAATATAACTTACTTATCTCCGATCACCAGTACGGCTTCTGTAAGGCAAGATCCACCTCCTAACCTATCTTAATCATGTATGGTCATCTTCTCTGAGGACCTATGGGGTATCCTTTGCCGTCGCCCTTGATATCTATACAGCTTTTTTCGTAGTCTGGCACAATCTGTTGGCCTAACTCCCTGCTTACGGCTTTACCCCTTTTCTTTGCCTCTTGATTTCCAGTTTTCTCTCTGACCGTTTTATATCTGTGGTTGTATACAGCGCAACATCTAGCTCATGCCTATTTACCAGTGGTGTTCCATAGGGCTCTGTTCTTTCATCTACTCGGTTCCCTCTTTTCGTCAACGATTTTCTCCGATCCTTATCCTTCTCTTTTCTACACGCCTTTGCCGACAATTCTACTCTTCATTTTCATCGGCTACTCGTAATCAGTCCCGTTTCACTCTTTCTTCTACTCTCAACTCCAATCTGCAGAGGGTATCTGAGTAGGGCACCCATATTTTAGATAAGTTTAATGCCTCCAAGACGGTTTCTGGATGTCTCCTTATCTTCTTCTCCTCCTGATAGCCCTATTGTCTTTGATACTAATGAAATTTACCCTCTTAATTCTATTAACATATTAGGAATCCAAATAGCCTCTAACTTGTGTTGGAGGAGTCACATAATCCAAATTTCTATGTCTGCAATCAAAAAATTTAGAGTTCTCTTTCGTTTTCATCATTACTTTTCCTCCTTCCAGTTACTTAATATCTATAAAGGTCTTATCCGTCCCTGCTTAGAATACTGTTCGCACATCTGGGGTGGTTCTTCTTTTACTTATCTCCTTGATAGGGTGGAATCTAAGGCAATCAAACTCATCAATGACCCTTCTCTTACTTTTAATCTAGATTCTCTTTCTCTTCACCGTAAGGTATCATCCCTTCCTCTTTTTTATCACTACTATTTTCATCGTTGCTCTGATAAGTTGGCGAGTTGCATCCTTCCCCACTGCTGAGGCCGTGTAACACTCGGGACGCGGCCTCGTCTCACAGGTACTGTGTGGAGATATGTAGCTCGGGGATTGGTCGATGCAGTGACTGATTATTCCCATCCACCTCCAAGCTCTAAAACTCTCTCCCTCCAACTGCCTTCCCTATTTCTTATAACCTGACTTCCTTCAAAAAGCGGATCTATCATCAACTCTGGGCCTAATCCTGCCATATTTCTAGGTCCTCAATGCTTCGGCTATTCTTCCAGCGTGTTCTTTTCCTATTGCGTATCATTCCCTTATTTCTGTCTTGTCCATAAACTTCTACTCTTTATTATCTTACTGTATTCTTTGTGCCCGGGCTTGATGAGGGCAATTTTCTTGCCTGTCCCGGTGTCACACTCATAAAAAAAGTATACATGCATGCATGTATGTGTGCATGTATGCGTGCATGCATGCATTAAATATAAAAAAAAATAAGTCTGAAAAGAGTACTGAGTTTGTTTACAAGTTACTATCGTTAGAGGTGTGAGGAACCAGAGCTGTTACAGAATATTGCTCGCAAAATGTTAAATAGATAACTACATACTGCCTAAAATTTAGAATTCCAAAAGTAATGGGAGAGGAGATATAAGTTAAAAAAAAAAGATGATGAACCTATGGATATTTGATATTAAAAAATTTAAAAGAACTGAAGAACGAATTTACCACAACCCCCCCAAAAAAGACAAAATCAAAAAGAAAGAAAATAAAGGAAAAAGATAGAAAGAAAGGAAGAAAGAGAAAAGAAAAGAAATTAAGAGAATGAAATATAAAATGAAAATAAGAAAACAAGTTAACATGAAAGAAAGATAAAAAGGAAGGAAAACTACAGAAAAAATGAATAGATGAAAAAGACAGAAAAGACAAAAAAAAATGAAAAATAGGAAAAAATAGCAAAAAAAGAATGAAAGCAAGATAAGTAAGAAGACATAAAAAAGAGAAAAGACAAGTAAATAAAATGGCGATGAAGAAAAAGATAGAAAAGACAGAGAAAGGAATGAAAGATTATAATAGTAGGAAAAAGATAAAAGAAGGAAGTAAGAAAGATAAAACGAGTCATATAAACGAGATAGAGATAGCGAAAAACAAGACAAAAAATAAAACATAAAAAAAGAGGAACATCTAAAAAATACAAGAAAGATGGAAGATGAAAATAAGAGACAAAAGAAACTAAAACACAAGGAAATAAAAGGTCATAAATATTCATAAAAAAATGAAAATATACATAATAAAGATATGAAGGAAAGACTAGATAAAAAAAACACAATAGAAAAGAAAAAATAATAAAGAAAATTAGCAAGAATGAGACATAAGAATACTGAAAAAAGAAAAATAGAAAATGAAAGAATTTCGAATTAAAGAAGGAAGTTAGAATAAGAAAGAGAGAGACAGAAAAAAATGAAAAGAAAATAAGAATAGCAAAATACGGAAATATTCCCGAAAAAAGAGGGAAAGAAAAAATAGAAAAATGGTGAAAAAGAAAAAACTCTGAAAAAGGAAAGACGCGAGAAAAAGAAAGAAAACAGTAAAGAAAAAGTCTAAAGAGAAATTCTGAAACAAGAAGAAAGTCAGAAAAAGACAGAAAAGAGAAAAACAAACTGCCAAAAAAAAATCTTGTAATGAAGATTAACCCTAGGTTGCTCTAAAATTATTCATACTTACGAGTCGCGTCAATTAGCCTAACCTAACCTAACAATATATGGGGTTATTTAACTTTACATGTGGCTCTGGGGGTTGCTCATCTTTACAAGATCCCCCCAAAAAACAGAACAGACAAAAATTCCGATAGAAAGAAGTTAGAAAAAAGAAGAAAAATAGAAACAGAAAAATAGAAAAAAAAAGAACACAAAACAAAATTCTCCAAAAAATGAGATCAGAAAAAGAAGAAGAAAATAACAAAAAGAAGAGATACAATCACCAAAAAATAAATTAGGAAAAGAACGAATTAGACGGCAACAGAGGAAGGTAAAAGAAATGTGAAGAGTCATTCCTCCTCCTTACAATTAATAGATGCAGCCTTAAAGAAAGATGATGACTGTCAGAAAATTGGCATCTTGTCTTTTATATTACAACAAATTACTCTTTTATTTTTTTCTCCTAACCATTCTGTGTATGTTTTTTTTTCTTGGTTTCTTTTAAAGTTTGATTTATGACCTAAGTAGCACATGATCTTAAGTGTGTTTTCCGTATTTTTTTTTTTTACTTAGCTAAGAGATAGCTTTACATGGGGACCGTGCCACAGGCATTCCTGCTCATAAAAGCTTATTTCTTTGCGATCATGTATTTCTAGATCCTTTTCCGTATCTTTTTTTATATAGCTAAGAGATTTCTTTAAATAGGTGCCGTGCCTAAGACACACCTCTCATCAAATATTCATTTTTGGTCATTATTATTTTCTTTTCTTATTATCTTTTAACTACAGTCTAATACACATACATATAAACTTAGATAGGAATAACGCCACAGGCACCCCATCTCATCAAATTTTTTTCACATTTATCTATTGTTTTTTTGTATGTGCGGTATCGTACATGCAGTGAGTGTCTCTTCTTTACTGTGTGTGTGATTACCTAATTGTGTTTACGGGAAAGAGCCCAAAGCTCGTATCTTCCCGTCTCCTCATCGGTTCCATTTTAGACTTAGTGATACTTATCGTACCTGTCCTTAAAACTATGGATTGAGATAGCATTAACTACCTCCTCGCTTAGCCAATTCCAATTATCAACTACTCTTACACTGAAAAAGTATTTCCTTACATCCTGCAAACAAGTTTTCTTACGAAGCTTCAAACTATGACCTCTAGTTCTAGAGCCAGCCATATCGAAATATCGATCCCTATCCACTCTATCATAACCATGAAGGAATTTAAAGACTGTCACCATATCCCCCCTTACTCTTCTAGCTTCGAGTGATGGCAAGTCTAATTCCCTCAGCCTCTCATCATAACCGAGATTGCGTATTTCTGGCACCAGTTTCGTGGCATGTCTTTGAACTTTTTCAAGCTTAGCTATGTGCTTTTTCAAGTGCGGATTCCAAAAGGGGGCTGCATATTCGAGTTTTGGCCTCACATAGGTTACATAAATATTTCTGAACATTTCCTTGTCCATGTGCCTGAAGGCTACCCTTACATTTGATAAGAATGCATATGCTGCCCTTACTACGCCATTTATATGTATTTCTGGAGACAAATCTGCCAGTATGTTTACTCCTAGATCTCTCTCATTTTCTGTCTCTTGAAGTTGTACTCCAGCCACCGAGTAGTCAAGCTTGGGCCTTCTTGCACTTGTACCCATTCTCATTACCTTACATTTTGAGGTATTGAATTTCATTAGCCACTTTTCTGACCACTCATGCAGATTATTTAGATCCTCCTGAAGTTCTCTACCATTGTTCTCGTTTTTTACTTTCTTCACAATCTTTGCATCATCTGCAAACATATTCATGAATGAATTTACAGACTCTGGTAGGTCATTTACATATACAAGGAACAAAAGTGGCCCTAAAACTGAACCCTGTGGAACTCCACTACTAACTCTTCTCCATTCAGACACTGAGTGTCTTACTCTAACCCTCTGTTCCCTTCCTTCTAAGTAAGTTTTTATCCATTCCAAGACATTTCCACCTATTCTAGCCATTGATTGCAGCTTCCTAATAAGTCTCCCATGTGGAACAGTGTCAAACGCTTTCTGGAAGTCTAGGAATATGCAATCTGCCCAGCCCTCTCTTTCCTGTAAGATTTGGCTTACCTCATCATAAAATTCTAATAAGTTTGTTACTGTTGATCTTCCTTCTCTGAAGCCATGTTGCCTCACTGACAAAAAGTTGAAGGATTCCAAGTGAAGAGAGATATGTTTCCTTAGTAGTTTCTCCATAACTTTGCAAACTATGCTGGTCAAGGAAACTGGTCTATAGTTCAGAGCCGTATCCCTCCTTCCCTTTTTGAAGATAGGTATCACATTTGCTTGTTTCCAGCATCTTGGAATCTCCCCCGACTCCAGTGACTCCTTAAATATGATACTTAGTGCCACTGAAATTGTGTTTGCGCATTTTTTAAGCACATGAGGGGATATGTCATCAGGACCTGTAGCTTTATGAACATCTAAATCCATCAGCGCTTTGCATACCTCTGTGGCTGTAAGGTTGATGTTCTCTAATACCGGCCCTTGAGCTTCTATCACTGCAATCTGAGGGGGTGGGGTATTTTCTACTGTAAATACTGACTGAAACTCCTTGTTCAATTCTTTGCAGATCTCTTCGTCCGTCTCAGCCTTAAAACCTGTTCTTTTACCTTCAGTTTTCCTCTGATAAAGCTGTGGAAAAGCTTGGGATTTTCTTTAGCCTTCCTGGTGATGTCCCTCTCATAATCTCTCTCTGCTTCTCTCCTTTTACTTAGGTAGTCATTTCTTGCTCTTTTGTAGGTTTGCCAGGCATTTATGTTTTTTCTCCTCCTATACCTTTTCCAGCATTTGTCTCTCCACTCCTTAGCTCTTTTACACCCATTATCGAACCATTTCTCTCTGGCATGAATTACACCTACTTTGGTGACAGGTATGCAGCAATCTACTATCTTCCCATATTTCTCACAAAAGATGTCATACATTTCTTGTACAGATTTGTTGTAAAATAAGGTTCTCCAGTCAATAACTGCAAAAAGCTCATTCATTTTGATGTAATCTCCTTTCCGATAGTTCCTCCTCATGTCCTCAGTGCCTCTACT
>JAXCGZ010001957.1:110000-112500 GCA_037179515.1 Halocaridina rubra | reverse complement strand
AAATGCTATTCTATTTATTACATTTTCTTTTCCTGCTTTTATTATTTATTTACTTTGCTTGCGTTTCTCCGTTGCCTTTGGTTTAAGTGGAGTGGTGTCCATGTGATTCATATATATTTAAATTCTTTCTATAAAGGAATAAATAAGTAACTAAATAATTAAATATATATATATATATATATATATATATATATATATATATATATATATATATATATATATATATATATATATATATATATATATATGTTAGTAGGACTGATCTCGGTAGATAGCTAAGACAGTGATAGGGATAGACAGAGAGGAGGAGAGAGAGAGAGAGAGAGAGAGAGAGAGAGAGAGAGAGAGAGGAGAGAGAGAGAGAGAGAGAGAGAGAGAGAGAGAGAGAGAGAGAGAGGAGAGAGAGGAGAGAGAGAGAGGAGAGAGAGAGAGGAGCAAACAAATGAGAGTCGATATTATACTGTAAAGAATGACGGAAAAATTATCATTATTTTCGTTATTTATCTTAATTATCTTTTTTTTTCTTTTTCTCTCTCTACCTCCCTCCCTCTCTCTTAGGTCTCTCAAATCTCTCAGCCTAATTACTTATCTTTCACTAATTTGTATATTTTCTTTGTTTTACCTCTGTTTTTTCCTTCACTTTATTTTTTCACACACTCGTCGTGCTCCAGCTGACAAATGACACAGGAAACTAAACCTTCATCTGGATTTTTTCACTTTCTACATTTTCCTTCCTCATTTATATCTCATTTTGTTAATATTTCATCTAGCATTTCATTTTTAACCTTTTTAATATATCATTCTCAAATGTTGAACTTTTATGTATTGGTTTCATTATTTCTAATTTTATTATGCATTTTTTCATCAGTATTTATTCACTGATCTATTTTTATTCTATTTTACTTAATCTTGTTATCTTTGGGTTACTCATGTTACTTGTTATTCATATGAATTTTCTTCCATATTGCTTTGAATTGTTCACATGAATCAATATAGTTTTCAGTTTTATATAATATTCCTTTTTTTCTCTGGTTCTTTACGTGCTATTTATTCATTTCTTCTATGTTTTTTTTTATTAATAACTTTTATTTCCTTTTCTTTTATTTACTAATTCTCAATTCATTCTGCATATCTCTTTTACATTCTCTTTTGATATATTATAATTATATATTCCTTAATCATCACAAATTATATATCTTTATTTCTGATTTACTTTTTCTTTTTTATTCCTTTAATTTTCATCATATTAATATCTTCATTTTACTTTTCAGTCTATTTATCTATCTCCTACTTTAATTTCTTAAGTGTCAAGGATGCCTGAAGATTCTTCAGGGGTGAGGATAATGATGATAATGATGGTGATGAGGAGAGGGAGGGGGAGGAAGAGCAAATGGAGGAGAAGGAGGAGGTGAAAGGAGCGAAGACAAAGAAGGGAAAAGGAAGAAAACAACGATGGAAGAAAAAGAACTAAAAGTGTATATACATATATTTTCTCAAAGTCTGAACTATTTTCAATATTTGTTCCAATTACTGTATCAATTCGAAAAATAGAGCAACTGACGCATGGTCTGCATGTAATAGGTATATTTGTACAGAAAATAAATAGCTACGAAAATATTTCTGTAGGAATGAGAGAGAAAAAGAGAAGGTTAGAAGAAGTGAGGAAACGGTACAGTAAGGAGGGAAAGTTTCTCTCAGATATTGTAAAAATTTATTTCTTTATCAATTATTTATATATTTATACAGTAGGTCAAGTAGAGAAGGAAGAGAAAAAGGCAGGAGCAGAATTGGGAGATAAGAGAAAAATGATCACAATGAAATTAGCAATAGAATTAAGTATTATTCTAGTTTTTTCCAGGTCAAAAAGAGATGAAGATGGAGGAGAGGGAGGAGAAGGAGGAGGAGGAAAAAGAGGAGAATGGGAAAGGGATATTAGAGAAGAAAAAAAAAGAAACAGACTTAAGAAAAATTCTTATTTCAAAGTCAGTTAAAGATAATAATAATAATTATAATAATAATAATAATAATAATAATGATAATAATAATAATAATGATAATAATAATAATAATTAAAATAATGATGATGATGATGATGATACTACTACTACTACTACTACTACTACTACTACTAATAATAATAATAATAATAATAATAATAATAATAATAATAATTAAAATAATGATGATGATGATATTACTACTACTACTACTAATAATAATAATAATAATAATAATAATAATTAAAATAATAATTATTATTATTTATTATTATTATTATTATTATTATTGTTATTATTATTATTATTATTATTATTATTATTATTATTATTATTATCATTATCATTATTATTATTATTGTAATGATAATAATGATAATAAATGATAATAATAATAATAATAATAATAATAATAATAATAATAATAATAATAATAATAATAATAATAATAATAATAATAATAAATTTCATGACTGAGGAAGAGAAAGATTGTAAAAAAAAAA
>JAXCGZ010001957.1:95000-102500 GCA_037179515.1 Halocaridina rubra | reverse complement strand
GATTCCTTTATCAATATTTTTCTTTAAAAGCTAATGTGATAAGAATTACAATTCTATTTTTTTCAAAGCCAGAACTACAGCAAATGTAAATATACGATCATTGCATTATTCATTATATAGAACTGCCAGTGGCACGGTCCACATCTTGGGTACGTATGCTCACACCCGATCATAAAAAAAAAAAAAAAGTTAACTAACAAACAAATAACATTTATTTTCATTTTACAATGGTTATTCTGTTACAAAACTAACATTATACTCATGAGTATAGACACGTAATTGAGCAAATAAGTGAGAGGGGGAGACATGCACTTACAGCGAACAGAAATATAGCTTTCCTAGTAACTAAGATGACCTTGAATTAACGGATGTGTAGACATTATCAATTTACAATGAATAATCAGATAACTGAATAAAGCTAATACATCATCATAATAGAATAACAACTACAACATCAACAACAAGAATAATCGTAGTAGTAATAATAATAATAGTAATAATAATAATAAATGAATGCAAATAATAATGAATCAGAAAAATAGCATACTTATAGGATTAATTTCAATAGAATTTACAAATGTACGAACACTTATATGTAGGCAACAAATAAGCCGGTAACTGAGTAAAGTGTAAACATACAGTATTCTTGATTATAATAATAATAATAATAATAATAATAATAATAATAATAATAATAATAATAATAATAATAATAATAATAATGATATCAATCTATCTACCTTGGCTGTTTCCCCCTTTAATATTGGGGGCTAGCCGACATAAAAAAAAAGGAAAACAATAAGGGGATTACTTTGCTCTATGGGCAATGACGAGGGAGCTAGCGACCGTTCAGATGGCACTGCTGGAGCGCCACAGCCCATCCTCCTGGCTCTTCCACAACCTGTGTCGCTTCACAACTGCCAACTCCCCTACTGCCCCTACCACAGGGCTACCTCTGTAAGATGCAGCCCCGTGGTAACAGTAGATGCCCATCAGAGCTGCGTCACAATCGCTCGCCACTCATTCCTATTCCTAGCACGCTCTCAATAATGTTAAAGCAGTACTTCCCTCACATCCATCCTCCTATCATTCAAGGCTCTCCTTACTCCATCCATCCATCCAAACCTAGGCCTCCTTCTAGCATTTCTTCCACCAACTCTCGCATTCATCACCTTTTTCAGCAGTCTTTCATCATCCATCCTTTCCGCATGACTAAACCATCTCAGAAATAATAATAATAATGATAATAATAAAAATAATAATAATAATAATAATAATAATAATAATAATAATAATAATAATAATAATAATAATAGCAATACTGAAAAATAATGATGATAATAACAATAATACAACAGTAGAACATTAGTAATACATTACACATTAAGATACCTGAAATGGAGATATGAGGTAGTTGCGCATACATGTGTATAAGTACACTCAAGGTATAAGTTATACTAAAAAGCGAACATAGACAAAGCTTGCATAGGAAATTAACAGTAGGTAAAGTTAAAACAAATAATAATAATAATAATAATAATAATAATAATAATAATAATAATAATAATAATAATAATAATACAAATGGTAACGATAATGTTAACAGTAATAATACCAATCGATACGTCGTAAGTTTAAAAATCAAACACCGCAATAAAAAGTAACATGCAGGATAAAATTGACCCTCGTTATCGGCATCATCACCATTTTTGTACTCCTTTCAGTGATAATAATTAGTTCTCAATAATGTTAAAGGAAATTGCAATATATCGTTAAGTTTGATTAGTGTGTGAGCAGTAACTATTTGTCCAAAAGAAAATTGTATATAGTTTGCCTTTGAAAGCTGTGAAGGAGGATAAATTTTTAAGATGCTCTGGAATATTGTTCCAGAGTTTTAGCCCTTTAATCGTGATCATCTTTGAACTTCCATTTGTGTTTGTTCTCTGAATAGAGGGCTCACTACTCTGTCTTGTATTGGTTCCCCTTATATCCCTGACTGTTTTGAAATTAATTAGCCAGTCAGGATGGTGACGGATCAAAATTTTGTATACAAAAACGTATATAGCATAGGCAACTTTGCTTTCTGCTCTCAGCTACCCAAGTTCACAACACTATCTCACTCAACCAAGGCATAAAAGTAAGAACTTGCTTATTCCATACATTAATATAAAGAGAATTAGGTGTAAAATTCAATTCTCTCTCTCTCTCTCTCTCTCTCTCTCTCTCTCTCTCTCTCTCTCTCCTCTCTCTCTCTCTCCAAGCATCTTATTAGCCTTGGTTTAATAAACACCCTCGAAGTGAAATGACAAGCGACCCTTTGCCAGACACTACAACACATGTCTCCCCTATCGTAATGATGTAAACAGTTGTCAAGCCAATGATGTAAACACACTTGTTATCATTATCAATTATGGTTTGTTTTTCTGTACTTAAGGCTTAATGAACTACCTAAGCATGGTGTTTCTTTAAACACACACACATACAAGATATATATAAATATATATATATATATATATATATATATATATATATATATATATATATATATATATATATATATATATATATATATATATATATATATATATATATATATATATATATATATATAATTTCCAATTCAAACATTTCGATATATTTCAGAGGCTGAAATCAATACTCATCTAAGTTTTCTTTTTGTCCGCTACCCAGACTCTCTCTCTCTCTCTCTCTCTCTCTCTCTCTAAACACACACACACACACACACACACACACACACACACACACAGAAGTGTGATTTTCCTGACAAAGTCAAAACACACGCCCACTGCAGAAGACTCACTCTCTTCTCAAAACTTTCACTTGTTGCAAAACAACGCACTTTCTGTAAGCCAATGAGCAGGATTCTGATTAGTGTTTCCTACCAGAACCCTTCCGTATGCCTCGACACATCGAGGAAGAAATTACGAAGAGGAGGATTCCCATTCCCTCCCCCCCACCCCATTTACTCGGATTTTAGAACATGAAAGAGAACATGGAGGAAGTATTCTTGTCCTCCTGCTCCAGGAGAAAGAGAAAAAACGCATCGTGACAGACAAGGAGAGATTAGAAAAACAATTAAAAAAGAAATAGCTAAGACAACGGTATCGCTTAGGATTAAAAAGTGCATGCACTGACACAAAAATATGAGTACTATCATATTTAGAAAGGAATATACATGCACTGTTTTAATCCTCATTGCCCTTTGCCTCAAAGCTACTGAAAGCAGGCTCTATCGCCGCACTGCACACGTAGTCACCTTTATTAGCAGGTGCCATACCCTGTCTGAGATTTGACCACCCTGGCCCAGTCACTCCTGTTTGTAGTCAAGTGGACCATTTCATTGGTACTTATTTCCAGTTCTTATGCTCCTGTCTCCATCATCGTTTGTCTTTATCTTTTTATAGCCTTCTTCCTTTCAGTCTTCCTTATAATTACCGTACATTCAAACTTCATCTTCCTAATAACATGTCCCAATAAGCTACACTGACTATTCGTGGTCTCATGTACATTCTGCTCTCTTCAGGACATCCGAGATCTCGTTCGATATGCGTCTCGAACATGATATTCTTCGCATCCTCCTTAAAAACCCAAAATCTCTTCTGCTTCGTGTCGTTTTCTCATCCTATTAGATATTATCCAACATTTCGATTCATAATGCATTACTGGCTGAATGCCAATTTATTTGTTCTTTGTTGACAGGCTGTCATACCTAGTTTAATGCTAACGCACGTGTCTCTCGCCAGCTCTACTATTCTTTTGATGACGACATCGCACGTGACATCTGATGTCATACACCTTCCTAATGTAACAAAAGCTTTGTACTCGTTTTTTTTTTTTTTTTTTTCGTTTAATTTCAGTCTGCAGATGCGATTTTCCTTCTATTTAGATATCGACAAACATTTGGCCTCACTGTCATTGATAGATGGACCCATTCTTGCTCTTTCTTTTACAGTTGTATCAATTACAATTTGTAGTTTCATAGACTTACAGTACAAATAAACCTAGATCAACCATACAAAAAAACTAGTTCTTCTGCTGCACACTGCCATAAACCTAGATTCTCCTACTTTATATTCAAAAACCCTCACATTCCCTGGGGACACTCCAAGCATTCGTTAGATCTGAATGCGTTACTAAACTGTGTTATTTAAGTGTTCTTCAGGGGAAAATATTTAGCTGCTAATGAAGACTGTGCTAGCAGCAGCAGCAGAGACACGTTTAGTCTTAAGGATATATCAGTGTTGGGTAAACACAGCTGCGTGACCAAAAGATTGTACAAGTTCTTTGATTATGTATTTGTTTTCTTTCTTTCTGCACTTTCGTGTATGTATGTATGTATGTATGTATGTATGTATGTATGGCTGACTATGTGTGCGTACATGTATATATAAGAGCATTCTATTTAGCTTATTTTCTTGCTTTTTCAGTCTTGGAATATCTCTCTCTCTCTCTCTCTCTCTCTCTCTCTCTCTCTCTCTCTCTCTCTCTCTCTCTCTCTCTCTCTCTCTCTCTCTCTCTCTCTCTCCTAATGCGCAGTGCTCCGAAACAGGCACAAGCATGCGTAGTCTCGTGTCTAAGCTTCCGTTGCAGTTAGTCCCACCAATAGCCTGTCAATTTCAATGGTGTAGTCACTATACATACTGAACAGACATAGCCTATGAGACAATGAACGCAATATGGTTCTTTCCACAACCTAAACACAACTTAGGGAATCAACTTGTTTCTTAATTTATGTTGACATATTGAAGCGGGCTCGAACTCTTGTCTTTTAGCAGGCACCTGAAGCTTAGACCCATCAAACTTAAGTTAAATAGCTTATTGGTATCATTCGATGCGGACCATATGACAGGCAGCACTCGGGTTCACAGAGAAGAATATCACGTAATACTTAGGTAAATATATTATCAGAGTGGCACTAAAGATGTGCAGATATATGTACATGCCATTAAAATTAGTTTATTCCTCTATCTACTCTCACATATACACAAACACAAGAAAGCACACACACACACGCACGCACGCACGCACACACACACACACACACACACACACACACACACACACACACACACACACACACACACACAAAGGGGAGATAAAGAAGATAATGACAGAAGATCGGGGGATGGGGCCTCATTAAGATTGTTATACACAAATGCTGATGGATTAGCTGGTAAGGCAGTAGAATTAAAAGATAGGATTCACAACAGTAAGGCAGATATAGTAGCAATTACAGAGACTAAGTTGAGTGAGGACATAAACAGTGTCACAGTTTTTCCTAAGGGTTTCAGAATACTAAGGGTTGAAAGATCTGAGAGGACTGGTGGAGGGATAGCACTGCTCAAAAGTGAAAGGATTCAAGTCGAAGAAATAAACTTGGCTATAGAAAGTGAGTTCAAGGAATTTCTTGTTGCTCGCATAAATACTGGGTCAGAGAGCATTATAATAACTGTTGTATACAACCCACCAAGGAACCAAAATAGGCTTGAAGTTTATGAGGAAAGTCATATAGGTACTATTGAAGTCAAAAACTCAGTTGTTAACATGGCATGGGAAAAAAAAATGTAGGATTTTGATTATGGGAGACTTTAATCATAAAGAGATAGATTGGATAAATCTTGACCCACACAGTGGTGAGGACTCATTCGGGGCAAGATTCCTAGACTGCGTACAAGGGAATTTCCTACACCAACATGTAATGGAACCAACAAGGGCCAGGGGTGGGGATGAGCCATCACTACTTGATCTAGTGTTCACAGATAATGTGTTGGATATTGAAAAAATTGAGTATGAACCACCAATTGGAAAGAGTGACCACTGTGTGTTGTTGATGGAGTATATCGTTGAAGATATTCTTCCTGAGAGTAGAGGCACTGAGGACATGAGGAGGAACTATCTGAAAGGAGATTACATCAAAATGAATGAGCTTTTTGCAGTTATTGACTGGAGAACCTTATTTTACAACAAATCTGTACAAGAAATGTATGACATCTTTTGTGAGAAATATGGGAAGATAGTAGATTGCTGCATACCTGTCACCAAAGTAGGTGTAATTCATGCCACAGAGAAATGGTTCGATAATGGGTGTAAAAGAGCTAAGGAGTGGAGAGACAAATGCTGGAAAAGGTATAGGAGGAGAAAAAACATAAATGCCTGGCAAACCTACAAAAGAGCAAGAAATGACTACCTAAGTAAAAGGAGAGAGGCAGAGAGAGACTATGAGAGGGACATCACCAGGAAGGCTAAAGAAAATCCCAAGCTTTTCCACAGCTTTATCAGAGGAAAACTGAAGGTAAAAGAACAGGTTTTAAGGCTAAAGAGAGCGGATGGAAGCATCACTGAGACGGATGAAGAAATCTGCAAAGAATTGAACAAGGAGTTTCAGTCAGTATTTACAGTAGAAAATACCCCACCCCCTCAGATTGCAGTAACAGAAGCCCAAGGGCCGGTATTAGAGAACATCAACCTTACAGCCACAGAGGTATGCAAAGCGCGATGGAGTTAGATGTTCATAAAGCTACAGGTCCTGATGACATATCCCCTCATGTGCTTGAAAAATGCGCAAACACAATATCAGTGGCACTAAGTATCATATTTAAGGAGTCACTGGAGTCGGGGGAGATTCCAAGATGCTGGAAACAAGCAAATGTGATACCTATCTTCAAAAAGGGAAGGAGGGATACGGCTCTGAACTATAGACCAGTTTCCTTGACCAGCATAGTTTGCAAAGTTATGGAGAAACTACTAAGGAAACATATCTCTCTTCACTTGGAATCCTTCAACTTTTTGTCAGCGAGGCAACATGGCTTCAGAGAAGGTAGATCAACAGTAACAAACTTATTAGAATTTTATGATGAGGTAAGCCAAATCTTACAGGAAAGAGAGGGCTGGGCAGATTGCATATTCCTAGACTTCCAGAAAGCGTTTGACACTGTTCCACATGGGAGACTTATTAGGAAGCTGCAATCAATGGCTAGAATAGGTGGAAATGTTTTGGAATGGATAAAAACTTACTTAGAAGGAAGGGAACAGAGGGTTAGAGTAAGACACTCAGTGTCTGAATGGAGAAAAGTTAGTAGTGGAGTTCCACAGGGTTCAGTTTTAGGGCCACTTTTGTTCCTTGTATATGTAAATGACCTACCAGAGTCTGTAAATTCATTCATGAATATGTTTGCAGATGATGCAAAGATTGTGAAGAAAGTAAAAAACGAGAACAATGGTAGAGAACTTCAGGAGGATCTAAATAATCTGCATGAGTGGTCAGAAAAGTGGCTAATGAAATTCAATACTTCAAAATGTAAGGTAATGAGAATGGGTACAAGTGCAAGAAGGCCCAAGCTTGACTACTCGGTGGCTGGAGTACAACTTCAAGAGACAGAAAATGAGAGAGATCTAGGAGTAAACATACTGGCACATTTGTCTCCAGAAATACATATAAATGGCATAGTAAGGGCAGCATATGCATTCTTATCAAATGTA
>JAXCGZ010001957.1:62500-70000 GCA_037179515.1 Halocaridina rubra | reverse complement strand
CATCATCTGCAAACATATTCATGAATTAATTTACAGACTCTGGTAGGTCATTTACATATACAAGGAACAAAAGTGGCCCTAAAACTGAACCCTGTGGAACTCCACTACTAACTCTTCTCCATTCAGACACTGAGTGTCTTACTCTAACCCTCTGTTCCCTTCCTTCTAAGTAAGTTTTTATCCATTTCAAGACATTTCCACCTATTCTAGCCATTGCTTGCAGCTTCCTAATAAGTCTCCCATGTGGAACAGTGTCAAACGCTTTTTGGAAGTCTAGGAATATGCCATCTGCCCAGCTCTCTCTTTCCTGTAAGATTCGGTTTACCTCATCATAAAATTCTAATAAGTTTGTTACTGTTGATGTACCTTCTCTGAAGCCATGTTGCCTCGCTGACATAAAATTGAAGGATTCAACGTGAAGACAGATATGTTTCCTTAGTAGTTGTGTGTGTGTGTGTGTGTGTGTGTGTGTGTGTGTGTGTGTGTGTGTGTGTGTGATTACCTAATTGTGATTACCTAATTGTGTTTACGGGAAAGAGCCCAAAGCTCGTATCTTCCCGTCTCCTCATCGGTTCCATTTTATACTTAGTGATACTTATCATACCTGTCCTTAAAACTATGGATTGAGATAGCATTAACTACCTCCTCGCTTAGCCAATTCCAATTATCAACTACTCTTACACTGAAAAAGTATTTCCTTACATCCTGCAAAGAAGTTTTCTTACGAAGCTTCAAACTATGTGTGATTACCTAATTGTGATTACCTAATTGTGTTTACGGGAAAGAGCCCAAAGCTCGTATCTTCCCGTCTCCTGATCGGTTCCATTTTTAGACTTAGTGATAGTGTGTGTGTGTGTGTGTGTGTGTGTAAGAATAGGCTATAGTGAAAAACAACATATTCTCTTTATATGAGTTTTGTTAGTCATAAACTCTGCAGTTCATAGGTACAGTTTAAGGGTTAGTATCATTCTTCTATTAGTAACATGCGCACACGATTAACACTGCCGAAGGAACAGTAGAAGTATAGTGCAGGGTATTTAATTTTCCCTTGCTTTAAGAGTATATACTTTATCTCCTGCTTTTGAAGAGATGTATAAAATCTATTGGACACCTCACCTGTGTATGAGTAAAAGCTAAACCAGAGCAATACAAGTATACAACCTCCATTACATCGCTTGGAAGACATTCCGTTGAAGCCCTAACCGACTACTAGAGGTGTTTTTAGACGTTGGCGCCTCGAGCAGCTGCATTGGGAAATTCAGCTCCCCTTTATCTGGTAGTGACAGTGACAGAGGTCATGCATAAAAGCTCTGGTTAAACCAGAGGAAGAACTCATTGAGTATTATTACTAAAACCGAATTTTCACGAGTTCAGTTATCGATATAGGCAAGAATTTTATTTCCTTCAAGTTCTCATCTAGGAATTTAATGGGGGAGGGTGTGGAAGATTAAAAAAAATAAAAACTATCTAAATGATAAATAGGGAAAGGGAGAGAAGTAGTAAGTACACACAAACTGAAAAGTGAACAAGTGTAGGGAGAGAAAAGGAAAAAAATAAAAAGACTAACATGAAAATAAAAAAAAGGGAGAGAGAGGAAGGGAAGGATCCAAACAGAAGTGAGAAGAGGATAAAATGGAAAAGGGGAATCGGAATAGGCATTAGGAAATTGGTTCCCATTCTTTTCACTCCCTTTTTTTTCTCACTCTCTTTCGTCATTCATCTTCATAGTCAATTCTCACAAAGATAGCAGGAAAAAGTGAGAAAAAACTCTCTCTCACTTCCAAGCCAAAGGGCTGAAATTATAGCAGCAGCTTGGCATTCGTTGTAGCAAGAAGAGAGAAATTAAGACTTTATCTTGCCTTGCCTGCCTTCACCATCTCTTGAATCAGCTATTCTACAGCAAGAAAAGAAAATCAGTAGGGAAATGCGATCAGCCCAGCTCCCTTTTCCCCTTGAGTAGCCTACTACAACAAATAAGAACTGAGAGGGTGAAGTGCTTTAAAACAATAAATGCATAAAAGAATATCAATCTTAGTTGATTCCCATGATATGTAGAGAATATAAGGATGGATATTTCTTTTAGCAGAGTTCATACATATGAACTCCGTCACTTCTCTACCAGCAGACCGACTAGCCTACTAGAGGCGCCACTGCATCAAAACTTCTATGGCTGAAGGGGCAATGACACACACACATACACACACACACACACACACACACACACACACACACACACACACACACACACACACACACACACACACACACACACACACAATTTTTAACTGTTTCGAGTGACTAAAGTGCTTAGTGGAAAACTTTACCATAATTTCCATAAATCTGAAATCCTGCAGAGTATTGTGAGTACAAAAACTAATATTTGTTGTAAGACGAGACTGTTCATATTAAAGGAAAAAAAATTGAGAACTTTTTCGTGAGGAAGAGAGAGAAGCTGCAGTCCAGTTTCTGCCTTGAGGGAAATCTAGAAGAGTTGCCAGACGTGGAGCCATCACACCACATTACCTAATTTTTTGTGTAAACTGGGGAAAGCTCTTAAGCCGTTTTACCTGATCCTGTGGTTCTATATATTGCTAAAATCAGTATCCTTCCCATTTATATTAACTAGTTAGTTAGTTTGATACACGAAAAAATTGAACAATAAAAGAAAAAAAAATTACCAAATACCCACCTGTCAACAGTACTGAGTTAAGTTGCCAAGTAGTACAGCAGTCCTATTTTCTTCATTTTTTTTTGCTTTTCTCTTAGCTTTCTCTTTTACTATTTTGTTATTTTGTATATATATTGAGTTAAATGTAAAGTCTAAATCCCGTGATAACATATCTTGGTTAGCAAGTCAGTTTATCAGTTAGGAAGAATATATAACAGAAACAGGTGGGTGCCACCTCGAACACAAATTCGAATTTTCCTTCAGGTTTGACTTTTGTTTTTCTTTTTCTTTTTATACTTAAATTACCATGGTCAAGTTTTTAAGTTAAGATGTGTGTTACCAGAAAGGAGACAAACTGAGTCACTAAATAGCACTTATATGGAGATATAAAAATTCTGTGTGAAGGTAAATTAGAAGTTTTTCTCTTTTCTTTTTTGTCCTCTTTCTCGTCTTCTTTCTATATTCTGTGAGAGGGAGAACATAAAAATGAAGCCATCTCTGTCCCAAACCTCTCCCACCCATGGGTCGGGAGAAGGGGTAGTCATCAGAGGACTTAAACAGAGAATCAAGAAGTTAGAGGAAATGGTTACAAGCCTTGATGATAAAATTCGGAATATGGATGGAGAAATGAAAGAGAATGAAACACTCAGAGAACAAATAAGATCTTTGGAGGAAGCAAATAAAGCACAAGGGCAGGAGAGAAAGGAACTAGAAAAAAGAATAAAGAAGCTGGAAGGGGAAAAGAGTCAACTAGAATCTAGAATTTCTAAACAAGAAGATAAAAACAAACAGCTAAATGACAACCTAAAGGAATTAGATGTTAGTTCACTGCTCTCTTCTGAGAGAGACGAGATTGCTGCTTGGAATGTTCAGATTAAGGAAAACATTGAACAGTTCAGAAAAGAGTTCCAGGAGCTGAATATGGAAAATGATGCCATGAAAACGTCCTTTGCTGATGCACTAAAGGGGAATGTGGCAGTAAAAGAGGCTGTAAAGGTGGTGGCACTGGAAAACATACAAACAGTTGACTATAAAGAGACAGTAATCGAAAAAATGAAAGACGTTGTGATGGAAAGGGCAAACCCACTCATCAGACAGGCACTTGATAAGGAGAAGACAGTGGTAATCTCAGGCATAAGTGAATCCCAGGAGCCAACATGGCAGGGGAGACTTGAAGAAAATAAAGCTAACGTTGTAGACCTGATAAGAAAGCTTGGAGTAGTATGTGGTCCTGAGGATATTGTAAACATACACCAACTAGGTAAATATTCGAGGGAAGGAAAGCCGAGACCAACAAAAGTAACCTTTGAGAGAGGGGAGACATGTAGGGAAATATTGTTGAGAAAGAAAAGTCTAAAAGACCTTCAAGAATGCAAAGAAGTGTTCATTAGACGATACAGAACACAGGAAGAGATGGGAAAGATCAAAAACTTGTTGCAAGAGGCAAGAAGGTTAAATGATAAAAGAAATGAAGAGGAGAAGAAAAATTTTTGTTACAGAATACTTCCAGACAAAGGGGAGATAAAGAAGATAATGACAGAAGATCAGGGGATGGGGCCTCATTAAGATTGTTATACACAAATGCTGATGGATTAGCTGGTAAGGCAGTAGAATTAAAAGATAGGATTCACAACAGTAAGGCAGATATAGTAGCAATTACAGAGACTAAGTTGAGTGAGGACATAAACAGTGTCACAGTTTTTCCTAAGGGCTTCAGAATACTAAGGGTCGAAAGATCTGAGAGGACTGGTGGAGGGATAGCACTGCTCATAAGTGAGAGGATTCAAGTTGAAGAAATAAACTTGGCTATAGAATGTGAGTTCAGGGAATTTCTTGTTGCTCGCATAAATACTGGGTCAGAGAGCATTATAATAACTGTTGTATACAACCCACCAAGGAACCAAAATAGGCTTGAAATTTATGAGGAAAGTCATATAGGTACGATTGAAGTCATAAACTCAGTTGTTAACATGGCGCGGGAGAAAAAATGTAGGATTTTGATTATGGGAGACTTTAATCATAAAGAGATAGATTGGATAAATCTTGACCCACACAGTGGTGAGGACTCATTCGGGGCAAGATTCCTAGATTGCGTACAAGGGAATTTCCTACACCAACATGTAATGGAACCAACAAGAGCCAGGGGTGGGGATGAGCCATCACTACTTGATCTGGTGTTCACAGATAATGTGTTGGATATTGAAAATATTGAGTATGAACCACCAATTGGAAAGAGTGACCACTGTGTGTTGTTGATGGAGTATATCATTGAAGACATTCTTCCTGAGAGTAGAGGCACTGAGGACATGAGGAGGAACTATCCGAAAGGAGATTACATCAAAATGAATGAGCTTTTTGCAGTTATTGACTGGAGAACCTTATTTTACAACAAATCTGTACAAGAAATGTATGACATCTTTTGTGAGAAATATGGGAAGATAGTAGATTGCTGCATACCTGTCACCAAAGTAGGTGTAATTCATGCCAGAGAGAAATGGTTCGATAATGGGTGTAAAAGAGCTAAGGAGTGGAGAGACAAATGCTGGAAAAGGTATAGGAGGAGAAAATACATAAATGCCTGGCAAACCTACAAAAGAGCAAGAAATGACTACCTAAGTAAAAGGAGAGAGGCAGAGAGAGATTATGAGAGGGACATCACCAGGAAGGCTAAAGAAAATCCCAAGCTTTTCCACAGCTTTATCAGAGGAAAACTGAAGGTAAAAGAACAGGTTTTAAGGCTAAAGAGAGCGGATGGAAGCATCACTGAGACGGACGAAGAGATCTGCAAAGAATTGAACAAGGAGTTTCAGTCAGTATTTACAGTAGAAAATACCCCCACCCCCTCAGATTGCAGTGATAGAAGCTCAAGGGCCGGTATTAGAGAACATCAACCTTACAGCCACAGAGGTATGCAAAGCGCTGATGGATTTAGATGTTCATAAAGCTACAGGTCCTGATGACATATCCCCTCATGTGCTTAAAAAATGCGCAAACACAATATCAGTGGCACTAAGTATCATATTTAAGGAGTCACTGGAGTCGGGGGAGATTCCAAGATGCTGGAAACAAGCAAATGTGATACCTATCTTCAAAAAGGGAAGGAGGGATACGGCTCTGAACTATAGACCAGTTTCCTTGACCAGCATAGTTTGCAAACTTATGGAGAAACTACTAAGGAAACATATCTCTCTTCACTTGGAATGCTTCAACTTTTTGTCAGTGAGGCAACATGGCTTCAGAGAAGGAAGATCAACAGTAACAAACTTATTAGAATTTTATGATGAGGTAAGCCAAATCTTACAGGAAAGAGAGGGCTGGGCAGATTGCATATTCCTAGACTTCCAGAAAGCGTTTGACACTGTTCCACATGGGAGACTTATTAGGAAGCTGCAATCAATGGCTAGAATAGGTGGAAATGTCTTGGAATGGATAAAAACTTACTTAGAAGGAAGGGAACAGAGGGTTAGAGTAAGACACTCAGTGTCTGAATGGAGAAGAGTTAGTAGTGGAGTTCCACAGGGTTCAGTTTTAGGGCCACTTTTGTTCCTTGTATATGTAAATGACCTACCAGAGTCTGTAAATTCATTCATGAATATGTTTGCAGATGATGCAAAGATTGTGAAGAAAGTAAAAAACGAGAACAATGGTAGAGAACTTCAGGAGGATCTAAATAATCTGCATGAGTGGTCAGAAAAGTGGCTAATGAAATTCAATACCTCAAAATGTAAGGTAATGAGAATGGGTACAAGTGCAAGAAGGCCCAAGCTTGACTACTCGGTGGCTGGAGTACAACTTCAAGAGACAGAAAATGAGAGAGATCTAGGAGTAAACATACTGGCAGATTTGTCTCCAGAAATACATATAAATGGCGTAGTAAGGGCAGCATATGCATTCTTATCAAATGTAAGGGTAGCCTTCAGGCACATGGACAAGGAAATGTTCAGAAATATTTATGTAACCTATGTGAGGCCAAAACTCGAATATGCAGCCCCCTTTTGGAATCCGCACTTGAAAAAGCACATAGCTAAGCTTGAAAAAGTTCAAAGACATGCCACGAAACTGGTGCCAGAAATACGCAATCTCGGTTATGATGAGAGGCTGAGGGAATTAGACTTGCCATCACTCGAAGCTAGAAGAGTAAGGGGGGATATGGTGACAGTCTTTAAATTCCTTCATGGTTATGATAGAGTGGATAGGGATCGATATTTCGATATGGCTGGCTCTAGAACTAGAGGTCATAGTTTGAAGCTTCGTAAGAAAACTTGTTTGCAGGATGTAAGGAAATACTTTTTCAGTGTAAGAGTAGTTGATAATTGGAATTCGCTAAGCGAGGAGGTAGTTAATGCTATCTCAATCCATAGTTTTAAGGACAGGTATGATAAGTATCACTAAGTCTAAAAATGGAACCGATCAGGAGACGGGAAGATACGAGCTTTGGGCTCTTTCCCGTAAACACAATTAGGTAATCACAATTAGGTAATCACATATATATATATATATATATATATATATATATATATATATATATATATATATATATATATATATATATATATATATATATACATATACATATACATATATATATATATATATATATATATATATATATATATTATATATATATATATATATATATATATATATATCATTCCTGGCATAAAACTGTGATCGGTTTTAAGTCACAGACTTCCTTTTCCACTAAGGGCTGGAACGTTGCATTCTTGCAAAGAACTTTGGTATTGGCAAGTGTGACTGATACTCAAGAGTGAATACCCTTTCTAACCTCAGGTCGTGGAGAGCCGCGAACCCCCGAATCAAAGTCGCGAGTG
>JAXCGZ010001957.1:32500-52500 GCA_037179515.1 Halocaridina rubra | reverse complement strand
CTGAAGTCCTTAAGCTTTGTGCACTCTGTAATGTAGTGGACTAAATTGTTACCCTCTTCACACTCACATAAATGGCATTTTGAGTGTTCTGGGTGCTTTCTAACAGTTTTCTCGCACCTCCCATATATATATCTATAACCATGTCTTATGCGGGCAGCAACTCGATCACAGTCACCTGTAAGTATTTTACCCATGCTGTATTTGTGTATCAGCCTACTGAAGTATTCGTAATGTTTGATCGAACGGTTGCTTACATGTTGTGTGAGTGTAGAAAGTTCTTGCTCATCTATAATCTCATTATACAACATTGTTTTGAACTGAGACACTGTGGTTATAGATTCAGACACTGAAATCTCAGTTGCCATTTTTGCAAGCCTGTCAGCCTTTTCATTACCTACTATCCCAACATGGGAGGGTACCCATGAAAACTTAACTTAGAGTTTAAATTTTGCGCAGTTAATAAGAGCCTCTTGAAGTTCAGTCATTTGAGTTTTGTAGGAGCTTTTCAATTATCTCAGCGACAGAAGCGCACTCTATGAGTCACAGAATATGATAGCATTTTTCCTAGCACTGAGAACATGTTCAACAGCAAGTTTTAGTCCAACAATTTCACACTCGGTGATTGATGACCACTTGGCATACTCAGTGCTTTGTCAAATATTTGCTGCCCTTCAAAATTTTCATAAACTATAATGCTGCACCCAGACCCTCCTGTACTGCCTATGTGAGACCCATCAGTGTAAATACAGAGTGTTTCATTGTTATTTGGGAAACTAGTTTCAATAAAGACTTCAATTTCATCTAACCATTGATGTTTTTTAATAACTGGGGTGACATTCGGACCAGATGATAATATTGGAAAGAAAATTTCTAGCCCAATCCTCTTGCAAGGATTTATTAATCGTGCAGGACCCCTCTCAGTAAATAGTGTTACATTATTGTTTTTTTTTTTTTTTGTCTCATTGGTTATAAGCTTAAATATATTGGGGTGAATTTGTCACTCATACTGTATGTTACCTTTTATTAGTGATTTAATGATTGTTGGTGCTGACTGCGGCCCTTGCAAATGACCAGTATTACATGGATAAGGCTGAAGTGATTTCGCTAATTTAACACCAAATATCACCGCTGACTGTTTGATATGTTTTATCAAAGGTGGGAGGTTTAATTCATGTTGCATATTATTCATTCTGGTTCTCACAGGGCAGCCAAGAATAATCCTCATAGCTTTGTTTTGAATTTTTTTCTATGGGTCTTAAGATAGAGGTAGTCATAGTACAGAGTTGCAGGGTGTGATAGTCGACTAATGACCTGATATATGCAAGATAGAAAGTTCGGCATATCTTGATACTAACACGTGTAACGAATATCCAAGAATATTCGGTGTTGATGTAGGCATAGAAAAAGAACCGTAACTGAGATGAAGACTTAACATCGAACTGCGTTGGACAGTTCTATTCAAGTCCAAAAGATCTTAAGCAAAGGTATCACGACTGGCGGCTGGTGTGTGATTACCTAATTGTGATTACCTAATTGTGTTTACGGGAAAGAGCCCAAAGCTCGTATCATCCCGTCTCCTCATCGGTTCCATTTTTAGACTTAGTGATACTTATCGTACCTGTCCTTAAAACTATGGATTGAGATAGCATTAACTACCTCCTCGCTTAGCGAATTCCAATTATCAACTACTCTTACACTGAAAAAGTATTTCCTTACATCCTGCAAACAAGTTTTCTTACGAAGCTTCAAACTATGACCTCTAGTTCTAGAGCCAGCCATATCGAAATATCGATCCCTATCCACTCTATCATAACCATGAAGGAATTTAAAGACTGTCACCATATCCCCCCTTACTCTTCTAGCTTCGAGCGATGGCAAGTCCAACTCCCTCAGCCTCTCATCATAACCGAGATTGCATATTTCTGGCACCAGTTTCGTGGCATGTCTTTGAACTTTTTCAAGCTTAGCTATGTGCTTTTTCAAGTGCGGACTCCAAAAGGGGGCTGCATATTCCAGTTTTGGCCTCACATAGGTTACATAAATATTTCTGAACATTTCCTTGTCCATGTGCCTGAAGGCTACCCTTACATTTGATAAGAATGCATATGCTGCCCATACTACGCCATTTATATGTATTTCTGGAGACAAATCTGCCAGTATGTTTACTACTAGATCTCTCTCATTTTCTGTCTCTTGAAGTTGTACTCCAGCCACCGAGTAGTCAAGCTTGGGCCTTCTTGCACTTGTACCCATTCTCATTACCTTACATTTTGAGGTATTGAATTTCATTAGCCACTTTTCCGACCACTCATGCAGATTATTTAGATCCTCCTGAAGTTCTCTACCATTGTTCTCGTTTTTTACTTTCTTCACAATCTTTGCATCATCTGCAAACATATTCATGAATGAATTTACAGACTCTGGTAGGTCATTTACATATACAAGGAACAAAAGTGGCCCTAAAACTGAACCCTGTGGAACTCCACTACTAACTCTTCTCCATTCAGACACTGAGTGTCTTACTCTAACCCTCTGTTCCCTTCCTTCTAAGTAAGTTTTTATCCATTCCAAGACATTTCCACCTATTCTAGCCATTGATTGCAGCTTCCTAATAAGTCTCCCATGTGGAACAGTGTCAAACGCTTTCTGGAAGTCTAGGAATATGCAATCTGCCCAGCCCTCTCTTTCCTGTAAGATTTGGCTTACCTCATCATAAAATTCTAATAAGTTTGTGACTGTTGATCTTCCTTCTCTGAAGCCATGTTGCCTCACTGACAAAAAGTTGAAGGATTCCAAGTGAAGAGAGATATGTTTCCTTAGTAGTTTCTCCATAAGTTTGCAAACTATGTTGGTCAAGGAAACTGGTCTATAGTTCAGAGCCGTATCCCTCCTTCCCTTTTTGAAGATAGGTATCACATTTGCTTGTTTCCAGCATCTTGGAATCTCCCCCGACTCCAGTGACTCCTTAAATATGATACTTAGTGCCACTGATATTGTGTTTGCGCATTTTTTAAGCACATGAGGGGATATGTCATCAGGACCTGTAGCTTTATGAACATCTAAATCCATCAGCGCTTTGCTTACCTCTGTGGCTGTAAGGTTGATGTTCTCTAATACCGGCCCTTGAGCTTCTATCACTGCAATCTGAGGGGGTGGGGTATTTTCTACTGTAAATACTGACTGAAACTCCTTGTTCAATTCTTTGCAGATCTCTTCGTCCGTCTCAGTGATACTTCCATCCGCTCTCTTTAGCCTTAAAACCTGTTCTTTTACCTTCAGTTTTCCTCTGATAAAGCTGTGGAAAAGCTTGGGATTTTCTTTAGCCTTCCTGGTGATGTCCCTCTCATAATCTCTCTCTGCCTCTCTCCTTTTACTTAGGTAGTCATTTCTTGCTCTTTTGTAGGTTTGCCAGGCATTTATGTTTTTTCTCCTCCTATACCTTTTCCAGCATTTGTCTCTCCACTCCTTAGCTCTTTTACACCCATTATCGAACCATTTCTCTCTGGCATGAATTACACCTACTTTGGTGACAGGTATGCAGCAATCTACTATCTTCCCATATTTCTCACAAAAGATGTCATACATTTCTTGTACAGATTTGTTGTAAAATAAGGTTCTCCAGTCAATAACTGCAAAAAGCTCATTCATTTTGATGTAATCTCCTTTCGGATAGTTCCTCCTCATGTCCTCAGTGCCTCTACCCTCAGGAAGAATGTCTTCAATGATATACTCCATCAACAACACACAGTGGTCACTCTTTCCAATTGGTGGTTCATACTCAATATTTTCAATATCCAACACATTATCTGTGAACGCTAGATCAAGTAGTGATGGCTCATCCCCACCCCTGGCTCTTGTTGGTTCCATTACATGTTGGTGTAGGAAATTCCCTTGTATGAAATCTAGGAATCTTGCCCCAAATGAGTCCTCACCACTGTGTGGGTCAAGATTTATCCAATCTATCTCTTTATGATTAAAGTCTCCCATAATCAAAATCCCACATTTTTTCTCCCGTGCCATGTTAACAACTGAGTTTATGACTTCAATAGTACCTATATGACTTTCCTCATAAATTTCAAGCCTATTTTGGTTCCTTGGTGGGTTGTATACAACAGTTATTATAATGCTCTCTGACCCAGTATTTATGCGAGCAACAAGAAATTCCCTGAACTCACTTTCTATAGCCAAGTTTATCTCTTCAACTTGAATCCTCTCACTTATGAGCAGTGCTATCCCTCCACCAGTCCTCTCAGATCTTTCAACCCTTAGTATTCTGAAGCCCTTAGGAAAAACTGTGACACTGTTTATGTCCTCACTCAACTTAGTCTCTGTAATTGCTACTATATCTGCCTTACTGTTGTGAATCCTATCTTTTAATTCTACTGCCTTACCAGCTAATCCATCAGCATTTGTGTATAACAATCTTAATGAGGCCCCATCCCCTGATCTTCTGTCATTATCTTCTTTATCTCCCCTTTGTCTGGAAGTATTCTGTAACGAAAATTTTTCTTCTCTTCTTCATTTCTCTCATCATTTAACCTTCTTGCAACAAGTTTTTGATCTTTCCCATCTCTTCCTGTGTTCTGTATCGTCTAATGAACACTTCTTTGCATTCTTGAAGGTCTTTTAGACTTTTTTTCTCAAACAATATTTCCCTACATGTTTCCCCTCTCTCAAAGGTTACTTTGAGAGTGTGTGTGTGTGTGTGTGTGTGTGTGTGTGTGTGTGTGTGTATATATATATATATATATATATATATATATATATATATATATATATATATGTGCAAAATAAACTGTCATATCACAGCACAATATGAAGCATAATAAAGGCCGATAAATAAAACACAAAAAGAAGCGAAGATTTCCTATATATTACGACTGGACTCCAGTCCTCTTCAGAGGACTGGAGTCCAGTCGTATATATAGTACATCTTCGCTTCTTTTTGTGTTTTATTTATGAGCCTTTTTTTTTGCTTCATATACATACATACATACATACATACATACATACATACATACATACATACATACATACATACATACATACATACATACATACATACATACATACATACATACATACATACATACATACATACATACATACATACATACATACATACATACATACATACATACATACATACATACATACATACATACATACATACATACATACATACATACATACATACATACATACATACATACATACATACATACATACATACATACATACATACATACATACATACATACATACATACATACATACATACATACATACATACATACATACATACATACATACATACATACATACATACATACATACATACATACATACATACATACATACATACATACATACATACATACATACATACATACATACATACATACATACATACATACATACATACATACATACATACATACATACATACATACATACATACATACATACATACATACATACATACATACATACATACATACATACATACATACATACATACATACATACATACATACATACATACATACATACATACATACATACATACATACATACATACATACATACATACATACATACATACATACATACATACATACATACATACATACATACATACATACATACATACATACATACATACATACATACATACATACATACATACATACATACATACATACATACATACATACATACATACATACATACATACATACATACATACATACATACATACATACATACATACATACATACATACATAAATATATATACATACATACATACATACATACATACATACATACATACATACATACATACATACATACATACATATATATATATATATATATATATATATATATATATATATATATATATATAGCTAGTAGTTACATGGCCCATGGGAATCATCTGCCAGCTGCGATACTACAGCTGAAGGTCTATTGGGCTTAAATTGGACTGTCCAGAACAGTTCGATGTTAAGTCTTCCTTCAGTTACGATACTTCTTCTATGACTACTCCACCCATTTCTGTTTCTCTTTACTTTATGTTTTCTTTGTGCCCAGGCCCGATGAGGGCAGATTTATTTAGTTTATTTATTTGGCCCGTCCTGGTGTCACAATAATAAAAAAAAAAACGAATATACTTCACATTTGACAATTTAGAGTATTCCTCACCTCCATTTTTCTCTGCTTTTATATTAAAAGCATAATCAAAATAGAAAATAACAGGATGCAGAATTTTAAAAGACTCCCATTTGATGGGTTCAAGCCATGTCGCTTGAAGGAAAAAAATATATAAAATATTTATGCAGTACTTATACTTGTCCACGATCTGTAGACACTTGGGTGTTACATCAGAGGATCTCTCTCTCTCTCTCTCTCTCTCTCTCCATCAAGCCCATTAGGACACCCTGTCAAACATCTCAGTTCCCGACTAATGAGTATGTTTATTGTGTGATCTCTATGGCGGGACAAGCCCTCATCTGGCACACCATCTCCTGTTACTCTTCGTTATTTTTGTTGAGAGAGAGAGAGAGAGAGAGAGAGAGAGAGAGAGAGAGAGAGAGAGAGAGAGAGAGAGAGAGAGAGAGAGAGAGAGAGAGAGAGAGAGAGAGAATGGAGATTTGGGACAGTCTTACTGCCAATTTTACGGCTAAGATTGTGAAGATATTTCTTATTACAATAATTGTACGTGCAGACGTGTCCACGCCGTCAATTCCTTTGATATACAATCTATACTCTGTATAAATATATTTAGCAATCTTTCTAACAAATAGGTAGAATATAATTCATTATTTACTACATTTTTAATAACCGTAAATGTCATTTCCATAGACTGCTGTTCAGATATGCCGTAAATAAAGACAGTGACACTAGAATATCTGAATATATGAGGGGTTGAGGAGACAGTATTTTTTATCCTAATTAGAGAAATAACCAATTACTGATGTAAAGATGGTAAAATACAAAATATAAATGAACATTGTATATCAGAGGGAGTGCCCGAGTGCGCATGTCCCTCATGTATAGTTAGTGGCATAAGAGCTGCGGGACGATCATTTTACCCATTCTGATACTACCTACTGCAGATACTCTTTCAATATTGACTCTAGATATGTAATGGCTTAATCACAAAGCTTGCTAAGTTAAAAGAAGTTACCAGTTTAGAGGTTGCACTACCCTCTCCTCTATAACACATAGTTCTGGAGAAAAGGAGCAGTAAGGGCCACTTTGGGGAGTTGAACTCTCTCTGTCTATGTGTCTATCAGTATACTAATTTATCTATCTATATGCTTCTCCCTTACTGTCCCCATCTGTCCCTCCATCTCAAGGATCATCATAACAACACACTTTTACACACTTGTTGGGGCCTAAACTTCACTACCTTTGATCCTTAACAAGTGTCACCTCCTCTCTCTCTCTCTCTCTCTCTCTCTCTCTCTCTCTCTCTCTCTCTCTCTCTCTCTCTCTCTCTCTCTCTCTCTCTTTTCTATCTATCTATCTATCCATCAATCTCCTGATAGATCAGTACGCAAAGCCATAATATCACACGGCCCTATGATAGTTATATTTTCTTTGGATACTTCAAAAAATTTTGACAAAATTAAATATTTCAAGGTCTAATGAACTGTGAATATAATAGATATTTTACATATTACATCACAACATCCAAAACTTATGGGACAGTCCCTATGTATATTTCTATATCTCAAAAGTGGGGACAGCGGTAGAGTAGTGGCTAGAGCACTCGATTCAGGCGTTAGAGAAGGCATCCACCTAGTGAAACCTTAAATGGCAAAAAAACAGTATAAACAAATTTCATAAAAAGTCCAATTCACAACCAAAAAGGCACAACTCTGTGTGTGTGTGTGTGTGTGTGTGTGTGTGTGTGTGTGTAATTACGCAATTGTAAGTACATAATTATGCTTATGGGAAAGAGCCCCATGCTCGCAACTCCTTGTCTCCAGATCGGTTTCATATTTATACTCAATGACACTTATCATATCTGTCCTTAAAACTGTGAATGCAGTTTGTGTGTAAAAACAAAATTGTGATTACGGGTAAGAGCCCTATGATCGTAACTCTCTGTCGCCTGGTCGGCTCCATTTTTATACTCAATGCTGCTTATTATATTGTTCTTAACACTATAAACGCAGTTAGTTTTAACTACCTCCTCGCTTCACGAATTCCAGTCATCAACTATCTTTACCCTAAAAAAAGTACTTCCTTAAATCCTGCATAAAAGTTTTCTTCCGGAGCTCCAATTTATAAGCTCTATTTCTGGGGCCACCCATATCAAAATATCGCTCCCTATCCACTGTCAAAACCGTGAAGGAATTTAAAACGGTCACAATATCCCCCTCATTTTTCTAGCTTTGAGTGATGGTATGTCTAATTCCCTCAGCGTCTTCTCATAACTGAGATTGCGTATTTCTGGCACCAGTTTCCTTGAACTTTTTCCAGCTTATTTATATGCTTTATAAAGAGCGGATTCCAAAGGGTGTTGCATATTCAAGCTTCGGCCTCACATAAGTTACATAATTATTTCTGAACATTTCCTTGTCCATGTGTCTGAAAGCTACCCTAAGATTTGCTAAGTAATCACATGCAGCCATTACTATGCCATTTCTATGAAATTCCAGAAACAAATCTGCCAATATGTTTATTCCTAGAATGCTCTCGCTCTCTGTCTCTTGGAATTGTGCACCTTCTATTGCGTACTCATGCTTAGGCCTTTTGGCACGCTGTATGCCCCATTTCCATCACCTTACATTTTGGAGTATTAATTTAAGTAGCTACTCTTCTGATCACTCATGCAGACTATTTCGGTCTTCCTGAAATGTTCTTGTCTTTAATTTCTTCACAATCTTTGCATCATCCGCAAACACATTCAAAAATTCATTTACAGACACCGGTAGGTCATTTACATATACATGGAACAAATGTAGCCCTAAAACTGAGCATTGTGGAACCCCCATTACTAACCCTTCTCTAGGCAGACATGAAGTGTCTACTCTAATCATCTGTTCCTTTCCTTTTAAGTAAGTTTTTTATCCATTCCAAGATATCACCACTTATTCTTGCCATTATTTTGCAGCTCCTTAAAAATTCTCCCGTGCAGGACCGTATCAAATGCCTTCACAAAATCTAAATATATGCAGTACTGCCAGCCTTTTCTTTCTTGTAACATCTGGCTTACCTCATCATAAAATTCTAAAAAGTTTGTTACTGCTGATCTGCCTACTCTGAAGCCATGTTGTCAAATTGACAAAAAGTTGAAGGATTCCAGATGAAGAGAGATGCGTTTTCTTAGTAGTTTCTCCATAACTTTGCAAACTATGTTATTCAATGAAACAGACCTCTAGTTTAGAGATGTGTATCTTCTTTCCTTTTCGATGGTAGGTGCCATATTCGCTTGTTTCTAGCATCTTGGAATCTCCCCAGAATCAAGCGACTTTTTGAATATGATGCATAGCGCCACCAATATTGGTTTAGCGCATTTCTTAAGTAAGGAGATATGTAATCAGGACCCTTATAGCTTTATGGGCATCTAATTCCATAAGCACGTTACATACCTCTGTAGCTGAAAAGATGTTCTCTAATACCGGCCCATGATTCCTTATCTATGCAATCTGAGGGAGTAGAGTATTTTCTACAGTAAATACTGACTGAAACTCCTTATTCATATCTTCGCAGTTCTCTTCATCGGTCTCAGTGATGCTTCCATCTCCCCACTTTAACTTTAAAAACCTGTTCTTTGATCTTCAATTTTCCTCCAAAAAAGCTGTGGAAAAGTATGGGATTTTCTTTAGCTTTTATGGTGTGTGTGTGTGTGTGTGTGTGTGTGTGTGTGTGTGTGTGTGTGTGTGTGTGTGTGTGTGTGTGTGTGTGTGTGTGTGTGTGTGTGTGTGTGCGTGTGTGTGTGTGTGTGTGTGTGTGTGTGTGTGTGTGTGTGTGTGTGTGTGTGTGTGCGCGCGCGCGCGTGCGCGCGTATATGTGTGTACGTGTGTAAAGATGAAGCATGTTACCCTTGCACAGGATTCGAAACTACAACAAAATGACAATCTACTGATATCCTTAAGGCGATGCCTGAAATACCGACGCCATAATCTCGAAGAGAGAAAATACCATCACACCATAATATCGACATAACATAATCCCTACAGGTCAGTATCCCGACATCTGTACATCTATCTCGACATGGTCAACCTTGGTCAGTGTATTTGGTGGAAATGTTAATCTTGTGGGGTTGCTAACCTAACAAGCTGCCAAGCATGTTAGGTTAGGTTAGGTAGGATGTTAGGTTAGGTTAGGTTCTCGGGGATTTGAACTGTCGGGATTCAAAGTCAAAGTCAAAGTCAAAAACTTTATTCCATCAAAAATGGCTATTACATGATAATTAATCTAATTACAAATTACAATGTAAAATGTCAAAATAAAACAAATGAAATTTGCAAAGCACAAAATCAAAAAATTTACACATTAAAATATGCATACGTACACTTCGTCTACCCAATGGGAGGATAATAATGAGACTAAAATCACTTATTAAGTAGGTGATTTAAAAGATGAGATTTAAGTGAGGGTAATGTTTGGCAGCTTCTTAAGTTTGCGGGTAAAGAGTTCCAAAGTCTCGGGCCCATTACATTTAAGGCTCTTGCCCCAATATCAGTGGAAGTTCTGGGCACGTAAAAAGAATTCTGATATCTGGTGTTGACGTTATTGATACGCACTTGATTAACTGTTGGCAATGAGAAGAGCCATTCCGGTAATATTCCATGATTTATTTTAAAAACTAAAAGACAAATATTATATATGAACTTCATGTCCATCCTTAGCCAACCCAATCTCTCAAAGAGGGGAGTCACGTGATCATATTTATGCACCCCCCCTATGGCAACTCTTGCAGCAAAATTCTGGAGCCTTTTCACTCGTAACATCTGGGTCTTAGTCGTGGAACCCCAAACACTTAGACAGTAGTTGAGAATACTTAAAATCAATGTTTGTACTACAATTACCCTACAATCAGGCTCGAATCTTTCATAGACTCTGTTCAAGTAAATAAGGGTCCCGTTCACTTTTTTATGTAGTTCATCGATATGAAAATTAAATGTCATGGTACTGTCCATAATAACTCCTAGATTTTTAACCTTATTAGATGGGAAGAGTGAAACATTGTTGAAATTTATACTGATGTTCTCAGGAATGCGGGACAGGTATTGATTTGATCCAAAAATAACGAATTTAGTTTTATTTTCGTTCAGTAAAAGACCATTACTGTTAAAATAACTTTTGGCACAGTTTAATATATCTTCAGCCCTTTTTAAGATTTCAGGAATTCTATCAATGTCACCAGTAAGCATAATCTGGGTGTCATCAGCATACATAACAAGTAGGCAATCTCTTATAAATTGAGGTAAATCATTAACATATATTAAGAAAAGCAGAGGACCCAAAATTGAACCCTGAGGAACGCCAAAACTGATATCTAAAGAAGAAGAGAGATTTTTTATTTTTTTTATTTATTCAGATAACTGTACATGGGGACATGTGCACATGGGCACTCCCAGTCATATTGCAGTTGATAACATTACAATCTATGTGGTTATGTATAAATAACATACTAATAGAATTTGCAATTAATTTTAAATATCATAGCAAGTAATTAATAATAAAATATAGTGTAATAATTGAAGAGTACTTGAAGAGTAATCATTGTGACAATATTTTCAATAGCCCTTGTTGAGTGCTATCATTTAAATTACATTTCACTTTTCAACAGTACTACTGCAGACAATTTGAAGCAGATATAGAATAACAATTTTCAGGTTAGAATAATAAGTAGGTACATACATATATATATACACACACATACATACATAACACCTCACATATATATATATATATATATATATAATATATATATATAAATATATATATATATATATATATATATATGCATGCATTAATTAGATGAGCAATAGAAACACCACTGGGGCTTCATAGCCATACATATCAATTAATGAGAGAGAAAGAGAGAGACAGAGATAGAGAGAAGAGAGAGAGAGAGAGAGAGAGAGAGAGAGAGAGAGAGAGAGAGAGAGAGAGAGAGAGAGAGAGAGAGAGAGAGAGAGAGAGAGAGAGAGAGAGAGAGAGAGAGAGAGAGAGAGAGAGAGTGAGTGAGTTTGTGGTATTCATTTCAGCAAAAGGAGTTATTCGTCCTTACTACAGATAAAGACACATCCATGCATACTCATACACATCATTGTCATCTGAGGGTAACACAGCAGAGGAAAGTGCATGTACTTAATTGCATATACGTACACATATAAACCTGAACATACATACATACATACACATAAACACAGTGCCATATAATGGAGGATAAATTTGGAAGGAAAAGAAAGAGAAAGACTGAAAGCCTTTCCCCTTCTCCACCCTTCAAATTATGTACGTGAGAGAGAATTACGTCAATTAATCCGTTATCACTATTATCACAACCATTGCTACCACCATCATGATTATTATTATCATCATTATTATTATTATTATCATTATTATTATTATTATCATTATTATTATTACTATTATTATTAATATTATTATTATTATTATTATTATTACCATCATCATTACTACAGCTTTTGTATATAGATAGAGTTATGAATCAAAAGTAGTAATTATTGATACATATAGACATGCACATACATATACACATATACATACATATATACATATAAATACATATACACATACATATACATATACACATACATGTACACATGTACACACATATACATACATATGAGCTCTTGAGGGAGGGGGTTAGAATACTTCCTCCATGTTCCCCTGCGTGTCGTAAGAGTAGACTAAGTGGGGCGGAGCGAAGGGAATGAAAGAACCCTTCTCTGTACTTTCTCTTCCCAGAAAGTCAGAGCATTATTCCTTTACTCAGCCACTCACCTTATAAGGGGAAAAGTGGCTTATGTATATAAAAGGCATATGAGAGAGAGAGAGAGAGAGAGAGAGAGAGAATTATTTTATTTTATTTTATTAATTTATTGCGCCAAGGCGTCAGACATTACATGAGTTCATACAAATAATGCTTCAAATGGATATAAACCCAAGAATTGAACATGGTTTACAGGGAGGTGTACATATTGATAAAACATTGCTGCATACTAACACACAACTCACAGAATGGCAGCACAGAGTACATTATATGCAAAAGTAAAGCTCAGAGAAACGCAGAATGCACAAACAGAATTATATAGCAACATACAGAAAATATATGTATAATTCAATATAATTAATGGCCACCAAAGTGAGGAAAACGAGCAAGAATAACATCAAGGTTGTCATCATTAAGTAAAAATGAGCAGATCTGTATTAAGTTCTGACCTCGTGGTAAAACATCTCTCACTGTGGGGCACTGAAGACAATAGTGGTCAAGAGTGTTAGCATTAGTTCGGTCGCATAATGTACAGGAGGTGTACTGTGGCATATCTAGAGTCAGAGAGAGAGAGAGAGAGAGAGAGAGAGAGAGAGAGAGGAGAGAGAGGAGGAGAGAGAGAGAGAGAGAGAGAGAGAGAGAGAGAGAGAAGGTATTCCCTCCACCCCTCTTTTTTTTTTTTTTTTTTTTTTCAAAGTTATAGAAATATCAGATAATATACAAGAAAGTAGACTAAGATGGTATGGTCATGTCGTTAGAAGGGATGAACAGTATGTTGGGAGGAGGGTGATGGAAATGGATATACAGGGTAGAAGGAGAGGGACACCAAAGCGTAGGTGGATGGATTGCATCAATGATGATCTGAGGTCTAAAGGTTTGTTGGGTGATGAGGTATGGGACAGAAATAAATGGAGAAAACTGACCAGAAACATCGACCCCACATAAATGTGGGAAAAGATGTAGACGGAGAAGAGGGTAAAAGAATTACATTTTCAACGTTGGGTATACACTAAGTACAGGATATAAGTTCTCTGGGTTGCAAAAGTGCACACACAGTTCAAAGAGAGAGTCGAGCCCATTCGAACTGATTGAATTCGATCTTTCAGATAATTTTCGAACCAAAATGAGTCAACATGAACTTTGGAAAGTTTTCTCATTAGAATTTGATGGTGTACACTGTCAAATGCTTTAGACAAATCTAACAATAATAAAAGTGATATTTTCTTATTTTCAATATTACTATAAATTTTATCAGTAATTTTAAGTAGGGCCGTCTCGGTCGAAAGTTTAGGCCGAAAACCGTGTTGTTCTTCACATAATAGACAATTTGATTCAAGGAAATTTATTAACTGGGTGGCAACTACCTTCTCAAGTATTTTAGACAGAATGCTGAGAAGAGAGATTGGCCTATAATTTTCAACATTATTAGTATCTCCACTCTTAAAAACGGGGATGATATAGGGATGCTTCCAGAGGTTAGGATAAATGCCTGTAACAATGGATGTATTAACAATGACTAAAATGAAAAAATACTGTAACTGGCAATGAGTCAATTAGGAAGCGAAGTTGTATCCCATCGGAACCACACGAGTTTGTTGGTTTGAGGTTCTTTATGATAAGAATAAGTGTGACTAAATCGATTGGGTGCGGTCTAAAATTATTGATAATATTTCTTTCAGCTGGAGGCTGGCAATTATGTGGTTGATTAATAATCAAGTCATTATTATCTTGGGACTTTTCATATGTGGACTTACCTATTTCAGCAAAATACTTATTAAAATCATTCACTCGCTTTTCCACATTATCACTGAGAAGGTCAGAATTTTCTAAGATTTCCTTATTTGCAGGAATTATTCTTTTTATAACATTCCAAGTTCCTTTGATATTTCCCTTATACTTGGAAAATTCTTCCCTGAAATGATTTTTCTTCTTTTAACCTTAGCGAGATAATAGGATGTCAGAATTTTGCCCTGTCAGCGCTATGGCGTCGGGATGCTGACCTACACCCCTTGCAAAGCTATCTTTTGTCTTATTCTGTTCTCTCTCTCTCTCTCTCTCTCTCTCTCTCTCTCTCTCTCTCTCTCTCTCTCTCTCTCTCTCTCTCCTCTCTCTCTCTCTCCTCTCTCTCTTCCCCCTATTTATCTTAGAGGTGTGAATGAGAACATCAAAATTATGTCAAAATTAATAAGCGGATAGTATTTACTCTTGAACAAAAAACTATGCATATATATATATATATATATATATATATATATATATATATATAATATATATATATATATATATATATATATATATATATATATATATATATATATATCGAAGAAACAGTCTCTGTAAAAGTATTCATATGATGACAGCAAGTGCCGATAGTACAGTGCAGGAGATGTAAAACAATTTGCAAGATAGACATTGCGAACATAAATATATAAACAAGTAAATTAATAAATTAATTTATTCATTAAGTTACATAAATAAACGACAAAAAAATCATAACTATAAATATATAAATAAATAAATAAAATGTATAAAAAAAATGTCATAAGTGTATAATATATATATATAAAATAAACTAATTAATATGTCAATAAATAAATCAAATAATTAATGCATAAATAAAACAAGGACAAAAATGAAATATAAAATAAAATTATGGCGAATAAATTAGTAAATATCAAATAAACAATATACAGTATTAATAGATAAATGAATCCGGTTCCGGTTTTACGTCACGGACTCCCTTATCAACCAAGGGCTAGGACGGTTGCCTTCTTACGAAGACTTGTTTTGGCAGATGTAATCCTTACGCTGAGTGCATGCCTTTGCTAACCTCAGACAGTGACGGGGCGCGAACCCTCGACCTGACGCCTCAGAGTCGGAGACGCTACTGACTGAGCCACGGCGACTACAATAGATAAATGAATGAATTAACGAATTAACAAAATAAACAAATAAAAAACTGTTATATTAGATAAATAAATAAATAAGATACTATGTGTGAATATAGAGTATTAAACAGCAGAAGTGTGGCTAAGATACCACAGAGGATAAGCGGTAAAACCACGACAAAGACTTTGGAGATTAATAATAAACCACAAACGCAGTACGAGAAACAGAGCTTATAACTATTACCATGTATCCTCTGGATGTATGTATGTAAGTATGCATGTACGTATATAAGTATGCATGTATGTATATGTGAATGGATGGACGGATGTATGATTGTATACAAGATAGGATGTATGTATGCACCCAGTTACACACACACACACACACACACACACACACACACGCACGCACGCACACATCATGAAAATATGAACAATAACACACAGATGGACAGAAGTAGGCTACGACAGAGCCCTGAGATCCCCCAGACTGCATTTTAGTCCATTTGAAGATAGACTAAAAGTGCAGTTTGGAAGATCTCGGCACTCTCTAATGTTATTTTTCTTTCATAGCTGGCCGCTCTCTCTCTCTCTCTCTCTCTCTCTCTCTCTCTCTCTCTCTCTCTCTCTCTCTCTCTCTCTCTCTCTCTCTCTATATATATATATATATATATATATATATATATATATATATATATATATATATATATATTGTGTGTGTGTGTGTGTGTGTGTGTGTGTGTGTGTGTGTGTGGTGTGTGTTTGTGTGTGTATACTTATACATATACACACGCACACCCCTACATTGTCCTTATCAGAGGCAACCAGAGCGAACAACGACCCCTTACCTAAAGAACAACGTAAGCTCTACAAAGTGGCATACATTAGACCATATTAGGTCTTGAGCAAGGATGTGATGAGAGAGAGAGAGAGAGAGAGAAGAGAGAGAGAGAGAGAGAGAGAGAGAGAGAGAGAGAGAGAGAGAGAGAGGAGAGAGAGGAGAGAGAGAGAGAGAGAGAGAGAGAGTAAAGAATATATGAAAACCACTTATAAAAGTGTGCCATAAAAGAGAATGAGAGAGGAAAATAAACATCAGACAATAACTACACTTATGAGATTATCTTTTAAATGTGAGCATCTTAATCGCCTCTTGAAATCCCTGTCCACTCAGGAGGTTTAATAAGTACATCATAATAGTCTTTTTATGAGATTTATATCTTTGAAAGAATAGGAGTTTCCTTAAAAGCAAACATTTCTGTCTGGTATATCAAAAGTAAACAAATACGTGCTCCTAAATACTATACTTATTGGAAATTGTAATGATGAGTAACCCAGGATTTTAAATACCCCGTCACTTGCTACGTTAGGCTGGGAGACTTGCTTTCTAAATATGAATGTCCTTAGGGCACCCTGGGATTAATCTTCTCTGCAAGATCCCAATTTTTAATAAAACAAACAAACACACACACACACACATATATATAGATATATATATATATATATATATATATATATATATATATATATATATATAGATATATAGATATATAGATATATATATATATATATATATATATATATATATATATATATATATATATATATATATATATAAGAAAGACAACATAATAAAATAAACAACATGGCCCCACCCTCGATGTGAATAAAATAAATACAGTCCAAATGACTATATGAGTGCATACACACACTCACAGAAGAGTGACAATAAAAGAGCATAAAGTACATAGGCCCCTCTCCAAAATACATAAAGTCTAAACGACTATATAAATACATATACACAAACACAGGAGGAAGAAAACAAGAGGAAATAAACAACATAATCCCAACTCCCCTCAATGAAGAATCTACAATAAGAGTCCAAATGACTATATAAATACATACACACACTCACACTACAGACTTACGCTCACACACACACATACACACACGTAATAGAGCAAAACAAAAGAACATAAACTACAGAGGCCCCCCCCCTCCAGAAAAAAAAGACTATATAAATTACATAGGCCTATGTAGAGGAAATGGTCATTTGATGTTAATGAGGAGAACCAGGTGAGGCCAGCAAATTACAGGTATTAGTGAAGCGTAACTTGCTGTTTAACCTGGTGGCAACTATTTGTCTTGGTTAACAAGGCTAAACAACTCTAGTTACAAGGCAGAAGGAGGTGGGGGTCATGGTAGAAATTGGAGGGAAAGAGGGAGAAAGAGGGGTTGCTAGGGGAAGTAGAGTAAGAAAAATGAAAGAAAGGGAGATAAGGATAATATATGAAGGATGGATAAGGTGGCTTTGTGCCCTGATAGTAGTAGTAGTAGTAGTAGTAGTAGTAGTAGTAGTAGTAGTAGTAGTAGTAGTAGTTGAAGATGTTCAGCTTGGTGGTGGTTGTCCTAGAATGGAAAGAACAAAAATAAAGCAACTATATACCAGAACCTAAGAAGGTTCAGAGTGAATAGGCTTCTAACCGCTGGATATTAGAGACTGAATGGACTGGACATGACATGCCGGCCAGAATCAGAATATATGAATCGTAGATTTCATGATCGCAACCCTGATATTGCTGGACAATGTAGGAATCGACATACTCCACAAGCATGGACAAAAGGAATGGAGATAAAGCAGGTGGGGTACATGACTGGCCGAGGCCGGCTGGCCAAAAGCAGAGTATAAAGGCCAAAGAATTCTTGATCATACCCCTGAAATAGTTGAATAAAGTAGGAACAAACACGCTTCATAAGCATAAGCAAAAGAATGGGGATAATTATAGATACCTTCATGTTCTCCAATTTCGTCGGTCTTCTATTAGCCACTGTTGACAAAAAAGGGTTGAGAGCAGTTGAAAGATTGAAGATTCCATTATCACATCCCAGGAATTGTAGTATACTGTATGCACCATGATGTTAGCAAACATCGGCACACACATGACTGGGATAAGTCTGGATGCCTTGAAGTTCACTAATGTATCTCTCTTGACTTCGCTACTCTTAAGCAGGAAAATAAATATCTGGAGGTGACATGCAGGCCAGAAGCAAAATATAAGGACTACGATTCATAATGACGCCCATTAAATTAAAGCACACTGTAGGAACCGACATACTACACTAGCGTTTGTCTTCTCTCAGCCAATGTGAAGCAGGGGGACTGAACGACTGGACGTGACATAAACACCAGCGCCATATATTTGATCTAAAGGCTTACATTGCAGGAACCAATATACTCCAAAAGCATAGGCAAAAGAATGAGGATATGTATGGATCCCTCGCAGTTCTTCAATTGGGTCTGTCTTCCCTTAGGCCCTGCTAAGCAGGAACACCGAATGACTAGAAGCGACATGTAGACCAGAAGCTAAATATTAGAGGGGGACATTTCATCATCACATCCTCGGCATTGCAGTATAGGAACCATCATACAGAACAAGCACAGGCAAAGGAATGAGGAAAGCACAAATACCTTCAAGTTCTACCATTTGTTCTGTCTTCTCTGAGCCACTGTTAAGAAGGGTGATTGGATAACTGAAACTGATATGCAAGTCAGAGGCAAACTATTAAACCTGAAGATTTTATGATCAGATCCACAGATATGTAGTGCAATACACTGTAGAAAGCAACATACTCCACTAGCATAAGGAAATAGCTGGGGATAATAACTGATGCCTTGAAGGAAGACCTTCATTACAAATGTCTTGTCTTAGCTAACGTAAAGCGTAAAGAATGACTGGACGTAACATGCAACCAGAATAAAAGTAAAAGGGCAGAAAATTCCTAATCACACCCATGAAACTGTAGTACAGTACAATATAGGCATCAACATACTCGACAATCATAGGGATGATATGAGGATATGTATGGAAACCTGGAAGATTTCCAACTGTGTGTCTCTTCTCTGAGCCACTGTGAAGCAGGTGAACTGAATGACTGGACACGACCTTCACATCAGAAGGAAACATGGGGACTGAAAGTTTCATGACCACACCTCTTGAATGGAAGTACATTGTAGCTACCTACATATTCCACAAGGAAAAGCAAAGAGAATGGGGATAATTATGCATGTCTTCAAGTCCTACCATCATGCTTACTTTCTCTTAGCCATTGCTATGCAGGAGGAATGGTAAA
>JAXCGZ010001957.1:22500-27500 GCA_037179515.1 Halocaridina rubra | reverse complement strand
ATTATTATTATTATTATTATTATTATTATTATTACTATTATTATTATCATTACTATTATTATTATTATTATTATTATTATTATTATTATTATTATTATTATTATTATTATTATTATTATCATTATTACTATTATTATTATTTTGTCATTATTATAATAATAAAATAATAATAATAAATTAATAATAATAATGATTATTATTATTATTATTATTATCATTCTTATTATTATTATTAACATCGTCATCACTTTGATTTATATAATATATATGACTATAAATGCAGCTGTTGGTGCTACTACTACTTCCACTACCACACTACTACTACTACTACTATTGCGACTACTACTACTACTACTATTGCGACTACTACTACTCTTGCTAATATATTATTAGTATTATTATTATTATTATTATTATTATTATTATATTATTATTATTATTAATATTATTATTATTCTTATTATTATTATTGCAATTATTGTTATTATTATTATTGTTATCATTAATTATTATCATTACTAATATTATTGTTGTCGTTAATGTTGTCATAGTCTACAACCATGAGCTATTCGATGTAATGGAAGGGAAAACAAAAAATAGGGTGTTAAAATATATCGTAATGAAAGATCGAAGGTTTCCTGATCTGAACATATGTGCTGGAGTCTGGAAGTCCAGACTTAATGTCACCTGACCGCATTACGTCATTAATGATAAACTGAGCTATATACGAATTAATAAATAAATAAATTACGAATAGTAATAATAATAATAATAATAATAATAATAATAATAATAATCATAATAATAATAATAATAATAATAAACTAATATAATAATTCTAATAATAATAATAATAATAATAATTATAATAACAATAATAATAATAATAGTAATAATAATAATAATAATAATAATAAAAACAACAACAATGAAGAAGGAAAACAATAATAACATTACTAATGGACAATTATAGTGACTATGACAGACAAAGAAGAAAGAAAAAAAAACAAGGACAAAGATATCAAAAAGTACATGAAAACTTTGACCACCAAATTGAAACCCTGAAACTCTCTTAACACTCAATACTTTACATAAAACTGGCCGCCCTCCGTAGCTCAGCGGATACAGAGCCCGGATTTCACCCAGGAAGTCTCTGATTCGATCATCTCAAGACGATTAATAAAAGTTTCTCTGGGCCAGTGCATTTCAGGGGAAAAAAGGAGAGGGTAGTGATGCCTCTCTTTCCGTAGCTCTTGCTAACTTAGCAGGTAAATTGAGTGAATTAGATGCATGGGGTGAAAGGTGGAACGGTATCATCAGGAACTCGGGCTTAGGTATAGGCGAATATGTTATTTCACAAAATCTTTTTAAATAAAATAATATACCATTAAAATAGTCACTTTCAAAAAATCTCTATATTCATAAACAAATAAAAGTAAGTATATAAATTAATACATAAATTAATTAACAAATAAATAAAACAAATAAATATATATAAAGCATTTCCAAAGCTATAATGGATATTATTATGAATCAAAATGAATTATTAAGAAAATAAAATATACGAATAATTCACAAAGCTGTTGATATATAACATATATATATATATATATATATATATATATATATATATATATATATATATATATATATATATATATATATGTATGTATATATATGTATGTATATATATATGTATATATATATATATATATATATATATATATATCTATCTATATATATATATAAATACACAAATAAAAAAACAGTAAATACATAAATACATACACAAAATCTTTGAAGAGCAAAGAAATTGGGAGACGCAGAAGCTAAGTAGAACAGTTTATACAAACAAATAAATGAAAAATAAAAAAAGGAATTAATCAGCTACAGAAATTAGCGTGAGTGGGAAGGTGTACTAGATATAGGTACCCAGAGCAGAGATGAGACAAGGTGAGTATAATATACGCATGAGTAAAGCACTAAATATTTGTATGACTCACGTATATGCATTACTCATCCTGACTTCTGTCCCTGCATTACGCACCTTCGCTGGTCACTTTGAGTAAAATATGAGAACATGGTCATGAATAAAGGGAGAGAGATCAGATGTATACATATGCGTATAAATCAAGGTAATCAATGGATGCTAATAAATGGACGCAGATCAGATGTATACACAGGTGTATAAAGGCATACATTTCATACATATAAATTGACACATCAGACACATACATAGGTGTGTGAATAAAGGCTTTATGTAGATACATATAAATATGCGTAGATCAGATGAATTCACAATTTTTAGTACATACATTTAATCATACACGGAAGAAGTATAACTAAGTATAGATGGAGGTATTAACTAGTTACACATAACTATATACAGATCAAAGGTATACATTCTTTTAACTAGATACATATGCATATACACATGTCAGCTATATATATATACACATAAATGAAAACAGAATTTTTGCTAATAGATGCATTTAAATAAACAGATCAGATGTATACCTAGGTATAAATAAAAGTTTTATGTGGATACATAGAAATATACACAAATCAGATTCATACATTTTTTGTGCGTGCATGTGTAAATATCGAGATTTTAACTTAGTAAGAGAGCTTATTCAGGTTAGAATACAAGCAAAAAGACAAAAATATATAAGTTATATACAAAAGGAATAAAATATCTTAGAGATAGATAAATAGATGGAGAGAATATCAAGTTCATTTATATTAAAGTTTTATATTAATAATAATAATAATAATAATAATAATAATAATAATAATAATAATAATAATAATAATAATTAAATAGTCAAAAACAAATGAACACTAAATATGTATTTAATAATACGCAACTATGTACCAACACAAATAATTATGTACTATAATAAACAAATAGATAAATACTAAAATTAGTCATCAAATAAACACTGAAATATCTAAATATATAAAAAACAAAAAACTAAATAAATAAATCATTAAAATGCGTCCCATTCATTCCCAAATCCAGGCCCCTTCACCGTCGCCATTTTCTTTTCGCCTCCTAACCTTTTGCAGAGCTTACTGGTCGGCGAATCATCATTTACAAGGAAATGCAAAGTATCCTCACTCACTCCTTTCTCTCTCTCTCTCTCTCTCTCTCTCTCTCTCTCTCTCTCTCTCAAACACACACACACACACAAATATATTCAAAGCAGTTTTGCAATGTGATTTCAAATACAAAGACCGAGGTTCGCTTCCCAGAGAAAAATTTTCCTCTCTGTCTCAAATGAGTACTATGCTCTGTAATAATGACCAAGGTTTGATTCCGAGAAGAAAATACTTCAAGGTACTCTCTCTCTCTCTCTCTCTCTCTCTCTATCTATCTATCTATCTATCTATCTATCTATCTATCTATCTATCTAACTATCTAACTATCTCTGTATCTATCTATTATCTACCTATCTATCGATCAATACAGAACATGTGTGAGAGATACATTAAATCCGGGACTGGGACCGGCACCGAGTTCATCTTCCTCATTCCCCCAATGTCTACATCGAGCCATAAACTTCCTTATTCTTAATGAATTAAAAATAAAATGAAGGGGGAATTCCCTTACATAAGCACGTGCTTGTCCATGCTTCGTGTTTGAGACAGAAAACTCGTGACAAGCGACAGATGATTGTGTTGTACTTCTCCGGAAAAATAAGAACGCATCAATACCGAGAAAATAAGAAAGCAAACGGACATGCACGCACATACGCACACATAAACCCCGTCTGATGTCAATGACCGAAATTAACGATGATATAATGCCGATTATTGATCTTCTCTATCGTCAGAAACGTTTAGGAGAGAATAAGTACGAGAGGGTAAGGATGTCCCTTGTGTAGTACTCCATGATTAATTAGCAGCATTAGTGAGTACACCATTACTCATGTGCGTGTGCATGTGTGTGTGTCTGTGTGTGTGTGTGTGTGTGTGTGTGTGTGTGTGTGTGTGTGTGTGTAAAACAATTACATCTTCCTGACGCAAACCCTCGCCACCTACCCGGGCTTGGGACCGGCACCAAGTTGAGGCTTGCTTGCCCCCCCTCAGTGGCTGGGTAATAATAATAATAATAATAATAATAATAATAATAATAATAATAATAATAATAATAATAATAATAATAATAATAATAATAATAGTAATATAATAATAATAATTATTATAATAATAATAATAATAATAATAATAATAATAATAATACATACATACATATACCTTGGCTGTTTCCCCCTTTAATTGGGGGTAGCGACATCAAAAAAAAAAAAAAAATAATAATAATAATAATAATAATAATAATCTTATCAGAATGCTATTACGGATGACTCTGGAAAATAACAAAAACATCAATTTAACAAAGAAAATCTATGTATAGTATGTATGTATGCATGTATGTATGAATGCAAGACAATGAGGTTTTTGTACTTTTTTGGTACATTAAGACATGTAAGAGAAGAATAGGAAATACTCGTACTATGTCCAAGAGACTGGACATGATTCACGCACACGCAAGTACTGAGAGAGAGAGAGAGAGAGAGAGAGAGAGAGAGAGAGAGAGAGAGAGAGAGAGAGAGAGAGAGAGAGAGAGAGAGAGAGAGAGAGAGAGAGAGAGAGAGAGAGAGAGAGAGAGAGTGAGAGAGAGTCATCCATATTAAGTCTGCTATTGTTTATGATTCATAATTGTTTGTGGTATTCTGATCTGTCTATTTATGATTGTGTGTACACACACGCATACATCGAAACGCGTGCACCCCCCCATCTCTACACACACACACACACACACACACACACACATCTATATATATATATATATATATATATATATATATATATATATATATATATATGTGTGTGTGTGTGTGTGTGTGTGTGTGTGTGTGGTGTGTATTTCTATACACATATAAGCATGAATGCATTTATATACATACATATATTATATATATATATATATATATATA
>JAXCGZ010001957.1:0-20000 GCA_037179515.1 Halocaridina rubra | reverse complement strand
AGAGAGAGAGAGAGAGAGAGAGAGAGAGAGAGAGAGAGAGAGTGAAAGTTCTCTCTCTCTCTCTCTCTCTCTCTCTCTATATAATATATATATATATATATATATATATATATATATATATATATATATATATAGATATTTGTGTGTGTGAGCTCTTGTGTGTGAGTGTGTGCTTACGTTTGCGCGTGTGTGTGAGCACTCGTGTGCGCGTGCAAGTGTATATGTGTGCTCGTGATGTATGCGTACGCTCGTGTATGCGTGTGTGCATACTAGGGGCAAATGTTTACAAGATTCACATGTGCTAGTGAATTTTGCTTAATATACATACATAGGTACACACGCACACAAATTCAATACTTCAAAATGTAAGGTAATGAAAATGGGTACTAGTGCAAGCAGGCCCACGCTTGACTACTCGGTGGCTGGAGTACAACTTCAAGAGACAGAAAATGAGAGAGATCTAGGAGTAAACAGACTGGCAGATTTGTCTCCAGAAATACATATAAATGGCATAGTAAGGGCAGCATCTGCATTCTTATCAAATATACGGGTAGCCTTCAGGCACATGGACAAGGAAATGTTGAGAAATATTTATGTGACCTATGTGAGGCCAAAACTCGAATATGCAGCCCCCTTTTGGAATCCGCACTTGAAAAAGCACGTAGCTAGGCTGGAAAAAGTTCAAAGACATGCCACGAAACTGGTGCCAGCAATACGCAATCTCAGTTATGATGAGAGGCTGAGGGAATTAGACTTACCATCACTCGAAGCTAGAAGATTGAGGGGGGATATGGTGACAGTTTTCAAATTCCTTCATGGTTATGACGGAGTGGATAGGGATCGAATATATTGATATGTCTGGCACTAGACCTAGAAGGCAATGGTTTGAAGCTTCGTTAGAAAACTTCTTTGCAGGATGTAAGGAAGTACTTTTTTAGTGTAAGGGTAGTTGATAATTGGAATTCGCTATGCGAGGAGGTGAGCTAATGCTAACTCAATCCATAGTTTTAAGGACGAGCATGATAAGTTTCACTAAGTACAAAATGGAACCGATCAGGAGACGGGAAGTTACGAGCTTGGGGCTCTTTCCCGTGAGCACAATTAGGTAATTACACACACACACACACACACACACACACTCACACTCACACACACACACGATACTCACGCACGCACGCACATACATACATACATACATACATACATACATACTATATATATATATATATATATATATATATATATATATATATATATATATATATATATACATACATGTAATTAGTTATTTATTAGTATTAATTTATTTATCAATTTGTGTGAGTGGAAAACAAAATTACAATATGAAAATTAAAGCCAAAAGAAAAAACTCATAAGTAACACTGTACATCCTATTTACACGGAATTTTTACTCATGAGTTTTTAATTACTTTCCGGAAGAACAGTTAAAGAAGGGGAATTCCGAATCAGACCATTATTACTTAGAATCGTTAACGAAAGCCTACGTAAGATCATGGATTCGGTTTTACGTCACGAACTCCCTTTTCTACTAAGGGCTAGGACGGTTGTCTTCTTACGAAGGACTTGTTTTGGCAGATGTAATCATTACCCTGAGTGTATGCCCTTACTAACCTCAGTCAGTGACGGGGCGCGAACCCTCGACCTGCCGCCTCAGAGTCGCAGACGCTACCATACGTAAGATCATTTTTTTTTAAACTAGCGGTTTCCAACCTGCGGTACGCGCCCTCAACTATATATTTAAAATAGCACTTACTCCCAGCTTTTTCATATATATATATATATATATATATATATATATATATATATATATATATATATATATATATATATATATATATATATATATATATATATTCACACCATCAAAATGCAGAAACAAGATGAATGTGGAAGCTGATCAACAATTAAAACCTTCTGCCAATAAAGCTGAAATAAAAATTTTCTTTTCTAAAGCTGCCATTTATTAACTGCTTAACCAGTGACACATATCTTTAACCTGTGAGATAAAACTGAGTAAACGAGCTTGTGTGTTAGTTAGTTTAGTGTCTTGATGAGTATGAAGACCTGGAGTCCGTGGAAAATTAATTGCAATAAAAAAGGAGTCCTTGGAAGTAAAAAGGTTGGGGGTCACTGGATTTAGTCGCTAGTCAATAAAATCGTCTCGATAAGTAGACATATTCTGAAAATCCTGGGGTCCGAGGGAACTTAATTTATAAGTGAAAGGGTCCTTGATAGTGAAAACGTTGGGAACCACGGCTTTAAAAGAGCCAGCACGCAATTTGAATTTACAGGCAATGAGTGATATCACTTGAGTAAATGCATCATGAATATGACAATGCGTAATGTGTCATATCGACTGCTTCATCACGCAAATACGCAATCACAAAAAAAAAATAATAATGATAAAAACTTACCCATTTTATATAGAAACCACGATGTGGTACATGTTCACTAAGTAATACTATTACTACTGCTACTACTACTACTACTACTACTACTACTACTACTGCTGCTGCTGCTGCTAATGATGATAATAATAATAATAATAATAATAATAATAATAATAATAATAATAATAATAACAATAATGATAATAACAATAATGATAATAATAATAATAATAATAATAATACATATATACATACATACATACATTAATATATATGGCCCCATTTCTCCCTTGCAAGTGGCCAAGCCTAGAAACAAGCATTCACCACGGTCCACACATACCTCAACTACTCCTCTTAGCTCCTTGGGGATTAAGAGTTGCCACATTTCAACCCCCTTCCACCCAGCCTGGGTCACCCACAAGGTAGACAGGCAAGGATATTCTTCAGTGAGGCCCTACAGCAGCCGCTAGCTTACGCCCCACCCCCGCTTCATCACATGGCGACTATCCCTCACACCAGTCCATCACAGTTCACTGAGCTAGTAGGAATTTCCTTTGGCCTGTCTCACCTATGCACAATATTCCTCCACTCCTCCCTATCTCTTGCACTCTCTCTTCCCTGCTCCAATGATATTCCACACGCATTCAATGCCTTTTTCACGTCATCCTCATCTCTGCCTTGCCTTAACCTATTATTTTCCTTCGTCTTGGTATTTTCTCGTGCCCGGCCTTTATTGATGAGGGCACTTTCTGCCTGTCCGGTGTCACACTCTTAAAAAAAAATTACTATGAGAATGCATTCTTGTATTCAAATAATTGAAGATTTTTATATGTTCTTACTATCATTATTATTATTATTATTATTATTATTATTATTATTATTATTACTATTATTATTATTATTATTATTATTATTATTATTATTATTATTATTATTATTATTATTATTATTAGTAGTAGTAGTAGTAGTAGTAGTAGTAGTAGTCAGTAGTCAGTAGTAGTATGCTACTGAAAACAACAACAACAACTACTACTACTACTACTACTATTACCACTACTACTTAAAATAATAATAATAACAATAATAATAATAATGATAATAATAATAACAGTAATAGATATAATAATAGCAATAATATTAGTTAATGTACAAAGAGCTGTAAATTTTGTCTTATATGCAACAGGTCGCCATAATTCCAAAGAAATTAATTTCATTAATATTGGAGCTACACAAAACCTTCATTATCATTTGTGCAAAAAATAAAAAATAAATAATATAATATAAACATATTCTAAAAAATGGTGAGAGGTCATTGCTCTTTGACTTAGAGAGTACACTTTAATAATATATATGAAAATATAATGAAAAAAAAATAATAATAAATAAACATCTTGAAGAAAACTTTTTCATTAAAATATTAATTTTAACAGGTAAGCGCACTTAAGTCACAGCAATAAATAAATACTTAAATAATGTTTCTGCAGCTTTGGGTATCACAGATCGAATGCGGGTGGGCATAGACAGGTTGGAGCAGGCGAATTAAGGCGGGATGTCAGATTCGTCACTTCCCAACTTGCGCATTCTACCACTGAGCTACAGCGACCCTAAAATAATTAAATATATATTCAATTTAACACAGATCACGTCATTTAGCTCGGGGTTCCATTGCTTATTGAAGTACTCTTTTCTCTTGGTTCGGTTCCGGTTTTACGTCACGGACTCCCTTTTCTACTAAGGGCTAGGACGGTGGCCTTCTTGCGAAGGACTTGTTTAGGCAGATGTAATCGTTACCCTGAGTGCATGCCCTTGCTAACCTCAGACCGTGACGGGGCGCGAACCCTCGACCTGACGCCTCAGAGTCGCAGACGCTACCGCTTGAGCCACGGTGACTACTAAAGTACTCTTTTTCTCTATCGGCAGCTATTCACAAATGGGGTCACTGTTCGCCGTTTCTTACTATTGTCTCTTACACACTAGTGGCGAGTTTTGCTAAAAGTGTTACGGCCATATGTACTTCCTGACGCTAACCCTCTTTATTGATCCGGGTATGGGACCTGCAGTGAGTGGAGCTGACTTGCTCCCCCAGCGACAGCTTAGCTTATTATCAATATCCTCGTTTAATTTGTCGATATATTGGAAACATCAATTTCTATCTTGAGAATATGTAGTGTGTTCGCCAGTGACCATAAAAATGTATGGTCTTTTCTCTAGTTCTGAAAAGATACTTATAATGCACCGATAAATACAAGCATATGAGTGTGTGTGTGTGTGTGTGTGTGTGTGTGTGTGTGTGTGTGTGTGTGTGTGTGTGTGTGTGTGTGTGTCTTTTATTTTTTTTAGTGTGTTTCCTACAGCATGATTTCATGGATGTATTATGCACAATCTAAGATAAAATGGGGTAGTAGGTGTTACTACTGTTAGTATGAGAACTCTTATATATGCAAAGAACAAAGGACAAAGACTGTACACGATAAAGAGAGAGAGAGAGAGAGAGAGAGAGAGAGAGAGAGAGAGAGAGAGAGAGAGAGAGAGAGAGAGAGAGAGAGAGAGAGAGAGAGAGAGAGAGAGAGAGAGAGAGACACTCCCATATTTACAAAGTATGCCCTCATAAGGAAAGTATTTTCAAATCAATTTAGTCTTTTCTCTCTCAGGCTCCATTTATAGTTATTGATTTAAAAAAATCTTTTGTTTACTCACATTTTTAGTATGCTTTGATAATTCTATTTTTAATTATTCAAAAACATAAGATTATTATTATTATTATTATTATTGTTGTTGTTGTTGTTGTTGTTATTATTGTTATTATTATTATTATTATTATTATTATTATTATTATTATTATTATTATTATTATCATTAATATTATTATTATTATTATTATTATTATTATTATTATTATTATTATTATTATTATTATTATTATAATTATTATTATTATCATTATTATTATTATTATTATTATTATTATTATTATCATTATTATCACTGCACAAAGATCCTTGCAAGAGACTTGGTATATAAGATTCTGTAATGATAGATTGCGAGTGAAAAGGATCCACAGTATATGTCAGTCAGTGAATCATATAATAATGGTCCCCTCAGCATGATTACGCTATTTCTACTACTACTGCTACCAATACTAATACTACTACTGCTGCTGCTAATTATAATAATAATAGCTAATAATAATAATAACAATAATAATATTCAACATCATCATCCCCTCAACATAATATTGCTATTTTTACTACCACTACTACTCCCACTACTACCACTACTGTTGCTTCTGCTGCTGCTAACAACAACAACAACAACAATAATAACAATAACAATAATATTAATATTCAACAACATCATCACCCCCTTAACATTATACTGCTATTTCTACTACTACTACTACTACTACTACCACTACTACTACTACTACTACTACTAATAATAATAATAATAATAATAATAATAATAATAATAATAATAATAATAAGATAGATAAGGGGTTGTAAATACCCATTTTATAGCTTAATTAGTGCTTACCATAAAATACTACATGGGCGAGAGTACACGCTAGGAATAAAAAGACAAGTCTATAAATAATTAATGAGGAAATGTCGGTATAATTCGACAGTATATAGGCTATAAAATCTCAAGCACAAACATCCCAAAGAATATGTCGACATATGGTCGATGATTTTTCTTCTTTTTCAAAGCAACTATTTCCATGTCATAAAGGGTCACTGCAATAAACTATCCGTTTGGAGACTCGTCTTGGTTTTTACTCAGCGTCTTGCAGTCAGAGATCCTTCCTGAAAACAACCCTTCACATTGTGAATAGCGTGAGACAGGCATTAAATTAAATAGGCTTGCTCTCCCAGTGGCTAAATTATAATGTCGACAGAAGAATAGGTTATACATACATACATATACCTTGGCTGTGTCCCCCTTAAATTGGGGGGTAGCCGACATCAAAAAAGGAAAACAGTTTGGGGAGAAGTTATTCTCCCCTCTACTCCCCCTCTTCTTTGACGTCTCACAGGAGGTTGGTAAAAGGGGGGGGGGGGATTCCTAGCCCCCCCGCCCGTCCACTTTTAGTCGCCTTTTACGACACGCAGGGAATACGGTGAGGCTATTCTTTGATATAAAACAACAAAAATATTAGACATAATAAGCCGGCATACGGTCGACGGTTGTCGTCTAACTAAAAACAGCTATTCCCTTATTTATATAATGTCGGTGATTTACAACCAGCTCTTTGGAATTGGTGTTGGGATAGGCTCTAAATTCAATGACCAGGTGCCCTTCATGATACCAACCCTCCTCATTGCTCCTGACTCGGGATTGACACCCAGTTGAGCTGGTTTGCTCCCACAGTGGGCTTTATAATGCCAATAGCTTTATAGGTTATAAACTATCAAAGTACAAATATTCTAAATAATAGGCCTACATAGGCTAATGTCGATATTCTAATAGTGTATAAAATGTATTAATTATTTTTCAATAATGTAATATTGCCTATACATCTCTCACCTGAAAGGTTCCGAGTTCACTTCCTAAAGACGGTTCCTGCAGTTTTTCCTTGTCAATTACAAGAATTTAGGGTCTTCCTCTTATGCCATAAATGCGTGAAAATAAAACCAATATAAAATCATCAACAACATGGAGAACTGGCCAAAATTATACAAAATAGAATAACCATGGGATCCATCCCAGAACAGGCACCTGATGTAAATTTAAGAACTTAATCTGGAATTACGGTTAGGTTCAGTTAGGTTGGGCATTACACAGCCTAAGTAAGGCTGATTTAATTTACCAAACCTAGACTAACCTCATTAATCCTAGACTAAGCACCTAAAATAAATTACACCAGGTGCCTATTCTGCGAGTGATCCGAAATGTTCCTTAACACCCTAACAAAGAAAATAGAATGGAAAAGAAGATATATGTATTATCCATTAAAATAATAATCAGTAACGTAATATAAACAAACAAATAAATAAGTAATGCAAATCATATTGATATATTCATACTCTTGAACAGGATGTCCCTCCTCGCAGACATGTAGAAATAGTTGTGAAGAACTTATCCCTACGAGTACTTAGCGGTTGTTTTATGCAAAAACCGCACTTGATTGTTACTATTAAACACAACTACACAGTTGTCATTATCGACCACTATGCCTGCCAACAAAATTGGCGAGTGGCAAAGTGAGGGGCTTAGACCTACATACATTTAATACAAAGAAAATTTTACTGACGTAAGCTAATGGCCATATGTCAAATATTACTGGAATAGGCCTACAGAACATGGTTATAAAACAAAAATATTGGAAAGGCCAAGGCGATTACTGGTAAATTTTGCTAGCATAGGCCTACAAGAAACAAAAAAAAAAGGCTATTTGGCAAAATTTAGTCATAGAGCTACGAAAATAGCAAAGCCTTCTTGGCAAATTTAACTAGCATCGGCTTACAGAAATAGCAGAAATTATAGGAAACAAAAAGGCTAAGTTTACCTAGCAAATTTCACTGATATAGGCTTACAAATAATAGTGCTACCATGGCAAGCTTTACATGCTTATAGCACAGTGCGGGTTGTCAGAAAAAATTTACTGGCATAGACTACCTGGAAAATTTTACTCGCATGGGCTACGAAAAAAAAATGAAGGCTACGTGGCAAATTTTACTGAATTAGGCCTATAAAAACAGAAAGGGCTATGTGGGTAGTATTACTGGTATAAGACTCTGAAAAAAATTAAAGGTTACCCGGGCAAATTTTAATTGCATAGGCTTACGAGAAACAGCGACGGTTACCTGGCAAGCTTTACTCGTGGCCGGTAATAGTCACAGGTAAAATTTCACAGGCTAGGTTAAATTAGGTTAAGTAGGCTAGGTTAGGTCAGGGTAGACATTTCTGTGATCTTTACCTAGATTCATTTTACTGGCAAAGGTTAATTTAAAATAAAGACTATCTAACAAATAAGACTAGCAAATGCTTACAAAATACAGTAAGTGCTACCCAAACATATGTTACACGTATAGACTTACAAAATACATCAAAGGCTACTTGAAAATTTTTACTAGCAAAGGCTACGGAAAACCTCTAACCATATCAGAACATTTTGATTAGCATAAGAACAGAGGCTACAAATAAATTTTCCAAGCTTACAGAACAGAAAAAAAAGACTACGGGAGCATTTATACTATTCCGTGAATGAATATTGCATCGTATAAATAGCATGTAGTCTGTTTTATTACTTTTTTCATAATCATTTAAAGACATGAAATGATGGTTAGTTTTGCTAAGGATATGAATAATATAGTATAGTGCTTATAGAATATAGCCTATATTATATTTAGTAACATGGCAATGTTATAAGTACCATTAATTCTATCTTCACTTCATAATGATAATCGGTTAAGGACATTTTAAATCATGATTAGATTCAATACAGCATGGTATGATATCATGCTGTTTATTTTATAATCTGTTGCTGATAGTCAAAGAAACAGATGGAAATGATGGTTAGGTCAGGATATGAAATAACAGCATGATATCAATAACATATACACCATTTTATCATTTATGATTAATCATCAAGTAAGTTGATATGAAATGACGCTTAGGTTAGGTAAGTTAGGCCGCTTTCACACCAAAGTGGCACGTCGCACGTGGCATACCACGTGGCACGTCAGTTGAAAACGAACATCCGGAAATATATGAAACCTTTCGCACAGAAGTGGCGTGGCACATGGGAAGTGTCACGCCACACGTGTGTGAAAGTCTTCTTATATTTCCGGATGTTCGTTTTCAACTGAAGTGCCACGTAGCATGCCACGTGCGACGTGCCACTTTGATGAGAAATCGGCCTTAGATGTGGTATAAATAATAGCATAAAATTTATCTTATTATTTAGAAATATTCATCCTTTACACACACACACACACACACACTACTCGGTGGCTGGAGTACAACTTCAAGAGACAGAAAATGAGAGAGATCTAGGAGTAAACATACTGGCAGATTTGTCTCCAGAAATACATATAAATGGCATAGTAAGGGCAGCATATGCATTCTTATCAAATGTAAGGGTAGCCTTCAGGCACATGGACAAGGAAATGTTCAGAAATATTCATGTAACCTATGTGAGGCCAAAACTCGAATATGCAGCCCCCTTTTGGAATCCGCACTTGAAAAAGCACATAGCTAAGCTTGAAAAAGTTCAAAGACATGCCACGAAACTGGTGCCAGAAATACGCAATCTCAGTTATGATGAGAGGCTGAGGGAATTAGACTTACCATCACTGGAAGCTAGAAGAGTGAGGGGGGATATGGTGACAGTCTTTAAATTCCTTCATGGTTATGATAGAGTGGATAGGGATCGATATTTTGATATGGCTGGCTCTAGAACTAGAGGTCATAGTTTGAAGCTTCGTAAGAAAACTTCTTCGCAGGATGTAAGGAAATACTTTTTCAGTGTAAGAGTAGTTGATAATTGGAATTGGCTAAGCGAGGAGGTAGTTAATGCTATCTCAATCCATAGTTTTAAGGACAGGTATGATAAGTATCACTAAGTATAAAATGGAAGCGATTAGGAGACGGGAAGATACGAACTTTGGGCTCTTTCCCGTAAACACAATTAGGTAATCACAATTAGGTAATCACACACACACACACACACACACACACACACACATATATATATATATATATATATATATATATATATATATATATATATATATATATATATATATATATATATAATGAGGGTTAGGTTAGGATATACTTAACAGCAAGGTATTAATAGCATAAATTCCATTCTATTACTATTTAATAATAATCATTCAAATAGATAAGAAATTGTAACAGTGATAAGTTGGGTAAATATAGGGTATAGGACCTTTAGATACTTAGATTGCATGCTAGATAACCCTACATAGATTGCATGCATTAATAGAGACGGCAATTATTATCAAATAAGGTTGTTTCGATATGATAATAGCCCAATCGCTATCGTGATGGTAATGATAGACACATCCTCAGAGGGCCATAGCCTAATTCCTCTTTTAAACCGGTTTCCCTGGTCAAAACAAAACGTACACTTTGCAAGAGAAATATACCAAAGGGGGAAGTCCCAGGTCCCTTAGTCCGCCCGATTCAATCGGCTTACTGACATGTAGGGGGACACAGAAACGGTATTCTCGCACCCTGTCCCAGGAGAATGAAAGAAGAAAGTATTACAAGGGGAATGACTCCTTGAAGGAAAATATAGAGGAGATTCCCAGTCTCTTCACTCCGTCCCAATCAGCCACCTTTGAGACACCAGGGGAAACACGGAGACGGTGCTCTTGCACCCTTTCCAGGAAATAGAAACAAAGTAAGGGAGAAAACGAGAATGATCACTGGGAGGTAAAGCACAGTGAACTTTTCACTTAAAACCCATCTGCTCCCCCCAAAAAAATAAAATACAAAGAATTAACCCATGGGAGGGAGGCAGCGGACGCTCAACTTATTAAGTGGATAGAAATCATCCATCTCTAAAAAGAAAGTATAGAGACTAGAGAGAGACAGTGACCTATGGGAGACTAAATGTTAAACGCTTCATTTGGATAGAACTCACCTCCTTAAAAAGATATATATATATATATATATATATATATATATATATATATATATATATATATATATATATATATATATATATATATATATATAGAGAGAGAGAGAGAGAGAGAGAGAGAGAGAGAGAGACCTATGGGTCAACTCCTCGCCTAGATTGAACTCGTCCATCTCTAAATGCTAATGATATGCTAATGAATTCAGAACATTATTGCGCCCTGAATAATGACTTCCCTTTACTAATGTTTATTTAACAGAAGACATTTCCGGTCCATGTTGGAAGATGAGTATTTATGGCGAAAGAATTTTCGGCAAAAGTAATCTCACGCTCAATGATTTAATGGACGATACGGCAACTCTACTTACTACTACTACTACTACTACTACTACTAATAATAATCATTATAATAATAATAATAATAATAATAATAATAATAATAATAATAATATTATGTATTATTGTTATTATTCATTATTATTACCGTCATTACTATTATCATAATTTGATTTACTATTATTATTAGCAACAGTGGCAGTAGCAGCAGTTGTAATAGTAATAGTTGTAGTAACAACAGTACTAGAAACAATAGTAACATTAGCAGTATTACCAATAATAATAATGCACAATGATTACGAACACTGAAATCTTTCTCCTGTCCCACCAGAATATCACCCCCCCCCCCCACTCCTTCCAACATAACCTCTCAACACCACGGAATATACCTCCCCCACTCAACTCCCAACCCCTTCAGGGCACAACAAAAAAGGGACCAGATATATATATCAACTCCACACTGTGATTATCTCTGCGGTTATTAGACAAATATATTAAAAATACGGTCATAACAAGGCATCATAAGTAGGCCTCTCCAAATGGACGTGATAGGCTTAATTACAGGATCGTTACACTGCTTACAATTAACAAAGAGAGATAAGGGGTGGGGGTAAGAAGAGGACAAAGAGATAAGGAGGGGGGTGGGGAGGTTTCAACTTCCGGTTGTATAACCCAGGATGAATCCAAACAATAGGTTTTGGAAAAAGTCTTTGTGATAATTTACGTGTCTGGGTTTTGATTGCGTTTGTAAATTGAATGCTTACTGAATTTGTAAAAAAAAAAAAAAAATGACAGGAAGGTGTAAATCATTTGTAATATGAATCTGGTACACCAAACTAAAACAAAACAAAAAATGGGGGGAAGTTTTACCAAAGATTACTTCATTATGCTGTACTCTGCTAGTAATCGCATCCTTAGGCCTATCTACAGCCTATTCTGCATAGAATATTCACATATTGCTGTATAAGTAAAAGAGATGGGATGAAGATATAAATAATTTGTTCTATGATTCTGGATAAGTTTGGGAAAAAAAAAATAGAAACGTTTTACAATACTTATTTACACTAATAGTTTTATCTTTAAGCCTAACTCCAGCTTATCTTTTTTATGAACTTGACACCAGGATGGGCCAAAATAATTAATAAAACTGCCCTCATCGGACTGAGCACGGAGAAAACATATAGTAAAGAGATACAGAGATGGGGAATATTGCGACTTGTCAGATGTGAAGGGATAATAAGAGCTGTGTAATGAATATCCAAGAGTATTCGGGGTTGGTGGGGGCATACAAAAAGGACCGTAACTGAAGGAAGACTTAATATTCGGTTTAGATGTAGGCATAGAAAAAGAACCGCAACTGAATGAAGACGTAACATCGAACTGTCCTGTACAATCCTATTCAAGCCAAAAACACCCTTCAGCTGTAGTATCGCAACGGGCGGCTGTGTCTTGGGCCAATCTACTACATGGTTGAAGAAGATGTAAATAATGTGCTCTATGAATCTGAGAAATCTGGAAAAAAGCTTTAAAAGAATTCTGCCATTATCAGAGTAACTGGCTCCTTAGGCCTATCCACAGAGCCTATTATACACAGAAAATTCGCAAAGGCTGCATTTGTAAGTGAAATGGGAGTGAAAATGTGAATTGATTGACATATGAATCAGGGTAAAAAAAAAAAAAAGTTTCAATAGTAACAATTAATCGATTTATACTAGCAACCATTTAAGTAGGCCTGTCCAAAACCTAACGTCCATAGAAAATCCATTAAATTCTGTAACTGTAAAACAAATGGGATGGAGCTGTAAATCATATGTAATGTCAATGTGGCTAAATCTAAGAAGAAAATTTGGTTTAAAAGAACTATTCCGTTATTTTATACAATTATCTGTCTCCTTGGGCCTATCTGCAGCCAATCCTACATAGAACATTCACAAAAAAACACGGCAGTTGTAAGTGACTTTCTCCTTAGGTCTATCAAGAACCTATCTTGCATACAAAATTTACGAAGTTATGCATCATTAAAAAAAATGGGATGAAGATGAAAATTATTAAATCTTTTAAATCTCGGAAAACCAGACAAAAGTATACAAGAAATATTCTAATACATTACACAACCAATGTCTTCTTAGGTCTATTCTTCATTGAAAATTAACACAATTTTGTACCTTCACTTGTACCAGAGACCCACTGGCCTTGGAATAAAACTTTAAATAAATCTAATATGAAAAGCTATGACCTCATTAACTCTAACCCATAAGTTCGTTCATCCAGGAGGTCCTGAGCTCAGCTTCTCATCTTCAGAACCTCTTATATAATCCTTTGCAACTAAAAAGGTTCAATGACTCCATAAGTAGAAGAGGAGAGAGAGAGAGAGAGAGAGAGAGAGAGAGAGAGAGAGAGAGAGAGAGAGAGAGAGAGAGAGAGAGAGAGAGAGAGAGAGAGAGAGAGAGGCCTTCAAGGATTCAGGCTTCGCCGAGGGGATCTTCTTCTTCATCTACATCTTTTCCCACTTTTATGTGGGGTCGATGTTTCTGGCCAGTGTTCTCCATATGTTTCTGTCCCATACCTCATCACCCAACAAACCTTTAGACCCCAGGTCGTCATTGATGCAATCCATCCACCTACGCTTTGGTCTCCCCCTCCTTCTCCTACCCTGTATATCCATTCCCATCACCCTCCTCCCAACATACTGTTCATCCCTCCTAACGACATGACCATACCATCTTAGTCTACTTTCTGGTATCTTATCTGATATTTCTCTAACTTCTGAGGTACCTCTAATTACCTCGTTTCTGATCTTATCGCTTCTTGTCACCCCACACATCCATCTCAACATCCTCATCTATGCCACATCCACTTTTTTCTCTTGTGTCTTCTTTATTGCCCCTGTTTCTGCTCCATACATCATCGCAGGTCTCACAACTGTCTTAAGCACTTTACCCTTCAACTTAATCCCTATTCTCCTGTTGCACAGCACCCCAGACATTTTCTTCCAGTTCCTCCATCTCGCTTGTATTCTGTGGGTTATTTCTGACTCTAGATCACCATCCTCTGCTACTGTTGATCCCACATACTTGAACTTTTCAACTCTTTCCAACACCTCCCCCTGCAAATTGACCTCCCCATCCTCATCATCTCTCAACCTCAAGTACTCTGTCTTCTTCCTACTGATTTTCAGTCCTCTATCCTCCATCACTCTTCTCCACTCCTCAACCTTCTCCTCCACTACCTCTCGTCTGTTGCTACACAGTACAATGTCATCTGCAAAGAGCATACACCATGGTGACTGATCTCAAATACCCTTGGTTACTACATCCAAGACCATATCAAATAGATATGGACTCAAAGCAGACCCTTGATGCAGACCAACATTTACTGAGACTTTTCGTCAAGCCCACACTGCTCTTAACATTTGCCTCTGCCCTCTCATACATATCTTGGATGAGTCTTACATATTTCTCGGTGACTCCCTTTTCTCTAATACACCTCCACACCTCTTGACGTGGTACTCGTTCATATGCCTTTTCCAGGTCAATAAAGACCATATGCAGTCCTTTCTGTTTCTCCCGATGCTTTTCCATCATTTGTCTCAAGGCAAATATGGTATCCACTGTCTCTCTTCCAGGCATGAAGCCAAACTGTTCATCCCCAATTGTCGTTACCTCTCTGAGTCTCCTCTCTTTGATCTTTTCCCATATCTTCATAGTATGACTTAACAACTTTATACCTCTATAGTTCCACACTCCTGAATGTCTCCCTTCCCTTTATAGATTGGGATGATTAGGCATCCTCTCCACTCCTCTGGTATCTTTTCCTGACTAAAGATCTTTTGCATTGAATTCCACAAGATATCTATGCCTTTCTCTCCAAGACTCTTCCATACCTCCACTGGCATCTTATCAGGTCCTACTGCCTTTCCATTTTTAATTTTCCTTACTGTCCACTCTACCTCTCTTTTAGTCACTGTTGTTAAAACTGCTTCAATTGGAAGTCCATCTTCAAATACTGCTCTTGGGTTCTCTTCACTTAGTAATCCTTCAAAATAAGTTTCCCATCTGCTCTTTATTTCATCCTCTTCTTCTAGAATTACTCCATGGTTATCCTTTATTTGTCTTACTTGGGTTAAGTCCTTGGATGCAGCATCTCGGGCCTTTGCAATTCGCCATATTTTCTTCTGAAATATGGCTGAGGGGATATGAACGTCCAATTGTTTACATTAAAAAAAAAGAACATGATCTTATCCAATACATTAAAAATAATAAGAAGTCTATCCTTCACACATTATAAGTTTCGTAAGCATATAAAAGTAGTCAATATTTTACCGTTATCCTTGTTTAAATACTAGTACAGTACTGGAAATGGGGAGGTTGTTTAAAAATATCAGAATACCCTCTATGCAATTTATTATTATTATTATTATTATTATTATTATTATTATTATTATTATTATTACTAGGGGGCAGCGGTCGCTAAGTGGTAAAGTATGCATTGGGAAGTGACGAGTCTGACGTTCTCAAGTTCTATGCTGTCGTGGGGCGATAGGAAGAGTATAATAGTTATTTTTAACAACAACAACAATAATAATAATAATAATAATAATAATAATAATAATAATAATAATAATAATAAAATATTATTATTACTTCTTGCAGAACACGAACGCTATCAGCTTCAACTGTCTTTTTTTACAAATATATATCAATAAGGGCATTATTTCAGCCACTGGAGGAGCTAGTCCATCTCAACTCAGTGCCGGTTCCCAGTCGAGGGAGAAAGAGAGGGTTAGTGACAGGAAGGATACCCAGTATCTAAAACAATTAGCCATAAGCAACATTAGTTGTCAGTAAGCTAGTGAGAAACAGCAACCAATATACGCGTAGGAAAAGCTGCTGATAAAGATGATGAATGCTCAAAAGTAATAGTGAGACTCTCTCTCTCTCTCTCTCTCTCTCTCTCTCTCTCTCTCTCTCTCTCTCTCTCTCTCATACATCTACTTTTCAACTTTTTCCCCGTTTTCAATCTAAACTTTCCCCCTTACGTCAATCTTATTTTTTTCCCTTTACATATTTCTCAAGACACCTACTTTCGTTTTCTCTATAACTGTAGACAAGAAAAAAAATATATGCAGTTTTTTCCTTTGTTTTTTCTCCACATTCTTTTCCTTCTCAAAACATCTCTGTCGTTTGTTCCATATCTGTCCAAAATATGACAGGTCTATATACCCTTCCTGTCATTTTATTCGAATAATAGTACCTACTTCAGTGTCTGTCCAAGAGTGTCATCATATGCAAATTAAAAGAAAATCCATTTTTCACTATATGTTTTACGAAGAAAATTGGAAAATGCTTTTAAAGAAAAATATATGATAAAAACAGACAGAAGTATTTTAAAATGCAGACGGTATTTTACTAGTAATAAGACAGACATGTTGTGTAGGAATCGGGTGGGATTTATACAAGTGAGGAGTTGAGAATTCTCTGCTTCCAAGTGTTCATTCTTATATTGTCTCTTAAGGAGGTTTACACGGTCAAACGGTTCGTCGAACGCGGTTCGACAGACAAGTGTTTGAAGTGATGTTCGAACGTGTGAACGGGATATTTGGTTGTCGAACACGTTCGACAAACGTGTTCGACAACCAAATACCCCGTTCACACGTTCGAACATCACTTCAAACACTTGTCTGTCGAACCGCGTTCGACGAACCGTTTGACCGTATAAACCGCCCTGTACTCTTAAATTTATTTTATGTATGAAGAGGGTGGGTTCCATCCAAGTGTGGAATTGATCATTCTCTGTAATTTATAATTAATTTCATCTTACTCTTTTCCGTATCAAACTCAAAGTATATTTGGCATCTCTCTCTCTCTCTCTCTCTCTCTCTCTCTCTCTCTCTCTCTCTCTCTCTCTCTCTCTCTCTCTCTCTCTCTCTCTCTCTCTCTCTCTCTCTCTCTCTCATCATACATATATGTATGAGTACCTCTGGCACGCGTTCCTCTAATTGCCGTAAAATTTGCCTCGATTTGCACTTCATTAATGTTCAAAACATGAGCGCTTAGGTAAACATCTTTGTTGTTGGTCATATATTTGTATGTCCGGGAGGGAACGCACGTCCTCTTGGTCTGTGTGTGTGTGTGTGTGTGTGTGTGTGAGAGAGAGAGAGAGAGAGAGAGAGAGAGAGAGAGAGAGAGAGAGAGAGGAGAGAGAGAGAGAGAGAGAGAGAGAGAGAGAGAGAGACTCATCAAATTGCCATACATAGAACGAGAATGGCTTGTGGTTCCCTATGCCAGTTTGGTTTCTAACAATAAAAACTAGTTTTACTATACCAATAATAACAAAACGAGGGAAGGGAAGAGAATAAGAATATATTCACACAAGCTCTATTATAGTCATCATCCGTTTCATAAAATTTTATTAAAACTTTCCTTGGGGAATTCTAGCTTGCGAATGTGTGGGCGTGTACGCGTGAGTGCGTATGTGCACTCTGCGTGTAAATATGAGCTTCCTAAAACTACCACCTATATATATATATATATAAATATATATATATATATATATATATATATATATATATATATATATATATATATATATATATATATATATATATATATACAAACGAATAACTTTAGTGTTATGTTTGTTCCTTGATTATCTGAATGAGTGTTTTAAGACTGTTATAGTGGCTATGCATCTGTGTTTGAATGTGTGTATGATTACGAGTGCATAAAAACTCTTTAAATATCGCAGGTCCGATGACTATATAAAGCACCGCATTGGTTACTTCTTGTTAAACACTATAAGTCGAGAAACATAGATTCTGAAATAAACAATAAACATCAGAAAGTTTACATACATACACACACACAGTTAGGTAATCACACACACATACATACATACATACATATATATATATATATATATATATATATATATATATATATATATATATATATATATATATATATATATATATATATATATATATATATATATATCACGAAAATGTATAAACGTGACACAGATGATGGACTGCAATTCAGTCTGAAATATCTCAGCACTCCGTCGTTTCATTTTTCATTCGTAGTTAACACACACACACACACACACACGCACGCACGCACGTACGCGCGCGCGCGCGCGCGCGCGCGTGTGTGTGTGTGTGTGTGTGTGTGTGTGTGTGTGCATCCCTATTGTGCTTACGGGAAAGAGCCATATGCTTATGACTTTGTCCTCAGATCAGTTTTCAGAATTGCTATATTGGTGAGTTTTTGAGTACATACTAGCATAATAACATATTAGATACGTATTCACTAATTTATATAAATTAGCTTGTCCCAGTATCCCCTGAGCTAAGATATATAGACCATGAACTTAGGCAAGGCTAAATTAGGCAAAATAAACGAAGATAGAAGTTAAATAAAATTATGATGGGAGTACACAAGTGTTATCACTGAGAGAGAGAGAGAGAGAGAGAGAGAGAGAGAGAGAGAGAGAGAGAGAGAGAGAGAGAGAGAGAGAGAGAGAGAGAGAGAGCTCCACCCGCTTCAAAATAAAAAAAAATAAAATCATGAGAACGATAAAACAAGTTCACCATATAAGAAATAAAAATAAAAACCGAAATGGAAACAGATAAAGAAACTTGCGTTTCCTCCACATCTTCCTTGGTGGAAGACGAATAAAAACACACATCAAATGCAATGATTAAACATCATTTAATGATATATATACATAGTCAGCTGCAGTTAAAGTCTTTGAATCATGTACATCAGTCTTTTACACTAATGATATATTTATTACATGTTTAATTGACCCATGATATATACTCATTAATAAGGGGGGGGGGGGAATGGGGATGCCTAATGTAGACATGAGGACTTTTATATGGAAATAACATAATTAATGACTGAGAGAAAGAAAGAACTAATACACACACACTGGCATACATACGCGCGCCTGTGTGTGTGTGTGTGTGTGTGCGCGCGCGCGTATGTGTATGCCTTTATATATATATATATATATATATATATATATATATATATATATATATATATAATATACATACATACATACATACATACATACAAAGAGGCCTTAGCTTGTCCTCCTATTGCTCCATTATAAACCCATACCTTTCATGTGTACTCATTTACTCAGCTGAGATAAGAAGAGTTTTCAGAAGAGATATGCCAGTGCCCTCAACAAGGAACTGGTAATGAATATCAGTTATACAAGCTATGCAATCATATATTTGCATACACACATATATACATTCATACACACATATACATCATAAATATATACATAATGATATACAGCATTAATATTACAGCTTCACAGTGGCCTCACCAGTTCTAAACTGAAAAGAAGCTATTCCACCACATACTCCATACATTTACTGGGTACTCATTTAGCATGCTGATTGTACAGAGGCCACAGCATGCAGAATGTCGTTACCATTTGCTCATATCAGAGAAGTACTGGCGAAGAAATGTTTTTCGAATATATACATAGATATACAGTAACATACATACACATACATACATACATACATACATACATACATGAAAAAGGCAGTGATCAGAGATAGAAATCAGATCTCAACCTTGATGAGGCACAGTTAAGGCTAAATTTAGTTAGATTAG
>JAXCGZ010001956.1:82500-167500 GCA_037179515.1 Halocaridina rubra | reverse complement strand
TCTCTCTCTCTCTCTCTCTCTTCTCTCTCTCTCTCTCTCTCTCTCTCTCTCTCTCTCAGTATATCAGATTCTCTCTCTCTCTCTCTCTCTCTCTCTCTCTCTCTCCTCTCTCTCTCTCTCTCTCTCTCTCTCTCTCTCTCTCTCTCTCTCTCTCTCTCTCTCTCTCTCTCTCTCTCTCTCTCTCTCGCAGTATATCAGATTTTTATAGCCAATAGTTTCTAAAACATTTTATTATCGACCCTACTGCAATAGTGTATATATTTCGTTGTTTATATAATTTGAAAACTTAACAAAAATTATTCAATAACTCCTCAGACTCTCTATTCAAATGTTGCATCATAAATAGTGATATGAAATTCTCGTTCATTTATTAAACATTAGTTAATTATTTTGGATTAATCCAAGAACAATTTAATGAGGATGAGATTGGCTCCCAGTAGGCTTTCCTATCTCTTGTTACGACATGTAAAGAATACGAGTGAGGTATTCCTTCTCATACCATCAGGAATTACTACTGCTATTGCTGTTGCTACTGCTACTACTATTACTACTACTACTACTACTACTACTACTACTAATAATAATAATAATAATAATAATAATAATAATAATAATAATAATAATAATAATAAAAATAATAATAATAATAATAATAATAATAATAATAATAATAATAATAATAATAATAATAATAATAATAATAATTATAATAATAATAATAATAATAACAATGTAATAATCCTGTCTGCAGCTCTTCACACACACACACACACACACACAGCGAGCGAGAGAGAGAGAGAGAGAGAGAGAGAGAGAGAGAGAGAGAGAGAGAGAGAGAGAGAGAGAGAGAGAGAGAGAGAGAGAGAGAGATAAAAACATTCCAGATGCAGACACACTCTTTTATCTCTTAATTATCATTGATTGCCTTGCAGCAGTATGTGGGTAGCACATAATATAATTTATAGTACAGGTAAAAAAAAAATCAGTTATCTTCTGTTATCTTCGCCTTTAATGGACAACTTCAGTTTTGGATCCATATTTTTGTCAGGCGGTGTAGTTTTTAATTAAAACGAGCAAGAGAGAGAGAGCGCGCGTGCAGGTGAGAGAGAGAGAGAGAGAGAGAGAGAGAGAGGAGAGAGAGAGAGAGAGAGAGAGAGAGAGAGAGAGAGAGTTTGTGGTATTTAGTAGTCGTGCCTGCGGTATACCACCGCCGTATATTGTAGTCGTACTTCTCTGTCGTATTAGAGTTGTACTTTCTCTGCCACAACTGTCGTGTAAATATTATTTTCTTCTTCTACACTCCAGGCCAGGTCTTAACCGTGCAAGGTGATAGATATGCAAAGATACTTAACACTTAATTTATTTAGAAGCTACAGAGTTCCTCAAGGCATCAATGCCCCCTGGCCCCTTAACCTATGTTGTCTGTATGGGTGCCATAAATACTCTCCTTCCTCCAGATGCTGCTTGACCTTTTTTATCACCTTGGGTCAGCCACTTGGTCATGCCTCCACCAATAGGCTTTTAAAGAAAGGGGAGCACCTCATAACCTATGGTTCCGGTTGTTCCGGTTTTACGTCACGGACTCCCTTATCAACCAAGGGCTAGGACGGTTGCCTTCTTGCGAAGGACTTGTTTTGGCAATTGTAATCCTGGTGTGGGGGGGCATCTGAAACAATGCGACTTCCCTTCCAGCTCTGAGCTTGGTTCCTATAACAGAGAAAGCCACGTGTGAACTTCTAGCCGGTACATGGGAGCGTGAGCTATGCGTCAAGTTAGTTAGGTTGGTCCATGGCACTGTCTCCCGTTCTGATACTACAAATGTAGGTTTTTTTTGTTAGAGAGGACTGGCTAGACAGTTCGATATTAAGTCCTCCTCCAGTTACGGTTCTTACGCTGTGCCTACAACTACACCAAAAAATTCTGGCGTATGCGTTACGCATCTGTTATTATCACTTCATATCTGACAAGTCATAACACTCCACACCTCTGTTTCTCTTTGCTTTCTTTCTCATCATTATTAGTTACTCATTACTTAGACTATCTCTTATTTATACCTTGACCGTAAGCTATTTTTCTTAAATGTTTTTTTGGTACCTGGACCCGATGAGGTAGTTTTTTTTTTTTTCCATCCCAGTGTCATACTCAAGAAAAAAGTAAATGGCGTTTATAGTGGTCATATCCTAAGTACGTTTCTGTTCTCTCATTCATACTATATTGGACATAATCATTATATCTTGTCAATCGTAATACCCTTCATAATGACAAATTATCCAAAACAGAATTTTCAGCCACAATGATCTTAATGAATTGTACCTCTGAGCGATGGTTGTGGGGAGGGGGGTTGGATAATGATCATTGTCATTACGTAATCTCATTATTATGCAATTTCCATAAAAGGTAATAGGTTCATTTTAGGGTAATGTGACACAAATGTTTTGCCTCATTCGCGAAACGTCCAGCGGTAATAACGGATGTATTGGACGTAATGACCTCAGTGCACATCTATTTATCAGCTATGCTTTTGCCACTGTTAATATTGCCTCCGTGCAGTGTTCGTAGTGTTTACCTTTTGCTATTTTTATTCTACTTATCCGCTATGCTTTTGCCAGTGTTAATATTGCCTCTGTGCAGTGTTCCTACAGTGTTTACCTTTTGCTATTTTTACTCTACTTATCCGCTATGCTTTTGCCACTGTTAATATTGCCTCTGTGTAGTGTTCGTACAGTGTTTACCTTTTACTATTTTTATTCTACTTATCAGCTATGCTTTTGTCGCTGTTAATATTGCCTCTGTGCAGTGTTCGTACAGTGTTTACCTTTTGCTATTTTTACTCTACTTATCAGCTATGCTTTTGCCGCTGTTAATATTGCCTCTGTGCAGTGTTTCTACAGTGTTTACCTTTTGCTATTTTTACTCTACTTATCAGCTATGCTTTTGCCGCTGTTAATATTGCCTCTATGTAGTGTTTGTACAGTGTTTACCTTTTGCTATTTTTACTCTACTTATCAGCTATGCTTTTGTCACTGTTAATATGGCCTCTGTGCAGTGTTCGTACAGTGTTTACTTTTTACTATTTTTATTCTACTTATCCGCTATGCTTTTGCCACTGTAATATTGCCTCTGTGCAGTGTTCATACAGTGTTTACCTTTTACTATTTTTATTCTACTTATCAGCTATGCTTTTGTCACTGTTAATATGGCCTCTGTGCAGTGTTCGTACAGTGTTTACCTTTTGCTATTTTTATTTTATCAGCTATGCTTTTGCCGCTGTTAATATTGCCTCTGTGCAGTGTTCCTACAGTGTTTACCTTTTACTATTTTTATTCTACTTATCAGCTATGCTTTTGTCGTTGTTAATATTGCCACATGTTGTTTGATTCCCACATAGATAAAGTATGCAAAAAGGTTACAGGAACATTAATGTACTTATCACGTATAAAAGACAATTTTGAGACTCCCACTCGAATAACTGTTGTTGAATCTCTAGCCCTAAGTCACATTAATTACTGCACAACTGTTTGGGGAGCTACCACTAAGACTCAGATAAACAGAATATAGAAGCTTATTAATTTTGCAGCTCGAGTTGCCCTGGGAGGAATAAGAAAATATGACCACATCACACCAGCTCTCAATAAACTTGTGTGGCTGCGGGCAGAAAATAAGGTCGCTTATGCTATTTATATTTTTGTATTCAAAATTTTGGACCATCATTATCCTAGCTGGCTATTTGATTTAAAAACAGTCAGGGATATAAGGGGAACCAACACAAGACAGAGCAGTGAGCTCTTTATTCACAGAACAAACACAGAAGCAGGTTCAAAGATGATCACTATCAAAGGGCCAACACTCTGGAATAATATTCCAGAGCATCTTAAAAAAGCATCCTCCTTCACAGCTTTCAAAGGCAAACTATATAGTTTTCTTTTGGACAAATAGTTGCTGCTCATTAAGAACTAATTATTCTCATTGTAAGGAAACAAATATGGAAATGATGCCGATAATAACGATCCTGTATCTAGTGGCATACTTACTACTTTATTATTAACATTATTGTTAACATTTTTATTACAGCATTATCATTTTCTATGAAAGCTACATTTAATTTAACTATATGTCTAACCCTCTTATTTATTAGTTTAATTACATGTCTACTTATAAGTTACTATTAATGTTGAATAACCATTGTACAAAATGGAAATAAATGTTTGTTTGTTTGTTTTGTTTGTTTGTCTGTGCAGTGTTCGTAGTGTTTACCTTTTGCTATTTTTATTTTATCAGCTATGCTTTTGCCGCTGTTAATATTGCCTCTGTGCAGTGTTCCTACAGTGTTTACCTTTTACTATTTTTATTCTCTTAATGTATTTACCTTTCAAGTAGTTTAATCTCACGCTCTTTTTTGCTTCCTCATAATATTATTTGCATGAGTAATAAAAAGCACACCTCTTCTTTTGTTATAATGTTGGTTCTTCACATCTCCTCATTACTATTTCTCTCTCTTTTTTAGTCCTGCTCGTTTTTATCTGCTCAGAAAGTAGGATTTATAAAGCTCCTTACTCATTTTTAGTTGCTCATGATATTGCCCTCTCATAATGTAGGCTGCATCATAGTAGTAAGGATAGTGATAGGGTGATAGTGAGTATAAATAAAAGAGAAAAGAAGAAGAAATTGGCCAGGAAATGAGGAATTACGAGCATAGGACACTTTCCCATGAGTAGAATTAGATAGTTACATCTCTGTAAATACAAAGCTCATGCTTGTATTGCCTACTCATAAAGTAAGCAGTGTGGGGTTCTTGTTCACTTTTACCCGCTAATATATGGGATAGGACTCTTTAATTTTGTCTTCTAATAGTATAATCTGCCCAAAGCGACAATTAACTTTCAGAAATATTTATGTAACCTATGTGAGGCCAAAGCTTGAATATGCAGCCCCCTTTTGGAATCCACACTTGAAAAAGCACGTGGTTAAGCTGGAAAAAGTTCAAAGACATGCCACAAAACTTGTGCAAGAAATTAGCAATCTCAGTTATGATGAGAGGCTGAGGGTATTAGATTGTACTAATCTCCTGTTCAGTTTTTCTCCTATTAAAGCTTGCTTATAACTCCCTATTGATAAAGTAATGCATATAAAATATAAACTAACACTAGTATCTGTTTTATAAACGCGTTCTGGACGAGTATCTAAAATCTGAGACACGCGATGTATACAAGAAATGTCGCATATTAGTATAAATAGTGAAGAGATATATGGCAAAGAGGATTAAACTGTTTTAGATACGCGTTCTGGACGAGTATCTAAAATCTGAGACACGCGAAGTATACGAGAAATGACGCAGATTAGTATAAATAGTGAAGAGATATATGGCAAAGAGGATTAAACTCTTTTAGATACGCGTTCTGGACGAGTATCTAAAATCTGAGACACGCGAAGTATACAAGAAATGACGCAGCTTAGTACAGTAAGTAAAGAGATATGTGGCAAAGAGGATTAAACATCATATACTCTAATAGAATTTACTCAGTGTTAAATTATAAATAAAATACAATTGCAGACTCCCGTCAAACTCTCGTTAACAAAAACAGAAACTTGATATGTTTTCCCTCTATAATTCGTATTCAATTACAGCCAAGCCATTGTGTTATATTGTAATGTTATATGTTATTACATTATTCTCTAATGAACAGGATTAAAAGTCTCTCAAATGGCAACAAAACCAAATATAATTGAGCTGTGAAAAGGATTAAAATGAAAGGTTTTAGAGCAGCCATTATTGAGAAATCTTGCTTATATTTCATTGCAATTTTATGTTGAGTAAATTTTGCGTTTTCTGTTTGGCGTTCATGGAGAAATTCATAACTGTTAAGTTGGTGGAAAAAAATATGGTTAATTAAATACATATTGGAATATTAAAGAGAAATAGAATATTATGCAAACAACATCATTTCATATATATATATATATATATATATATATATATATATATATATATATATATATATATATATATATGTGTGTGTGTGTGTGTGTGTGTGTGTGTGTGTGTGTGTGTGTGTGTGTGTGTGTGTGTGGGGAATTACCTAATTGTGTTTACGGGAAAGAGCCCAAAGTTCGTATCTTCCCGTCTCCTGATCGCTTCCATTTTATACTTAGTCATACTTATCATACCTGTCCTTAAAACTATGGATTGAGGTAGCATTAACTACCTCCTCGCTTAGCCAATTCCAATTATCAACTACTCTTACACTGAAAAAGTATTTCCTTACATCCTGCAAAGAACTTTTCTTACGAAGCTTCAAACTATGACCTCTAGTTCTAGAGCCAGCCATATCAAAATATCGATCCCTATCCACTCTATCATAACCATGAAGGAATTTAAAGACTGTGTGTGTGAGAGAGAGAGAAGATGACTAAGGAAGAGCTTGCCAGTCCTCTCACTTCACCCCAATTTGTTGACTTTTGCTACACCCGGAGGGGACATGAAAGTTGTATTCTTTTACCTTAACTCCAGGAGAAATTGCAGAGTAAAGACCCAATCATACAGGCATATTTTACAGGCAACATCGTAACGTGCGACAATATGTTCCCCAACAATTCGTTCGAATTATGGGAGATTTTAATCTTAGAGAAACAAATTGGATAAATCTTGACCCATACAGTGAGGAGGACTCATTCAAGGCAAGATTCCTGGATTGCGTGCAATGGAATATCCTACACCAACATGTAATGGAACCAACAAGGGCCATGGGTGGGGATGAGCCATCGCTGCTTGATCTACTATTCACAGATAATGTGTTGGATATTGAAAAACTTTAGTATGAACCATTGGAAAGAGTGACTGCTTTTGTGTTGTTGATGGAGTAGATCATCGAAGATGTTCTGACTGAAAGTAGAAGCACTAAGGACACGAGGAGGAACTATCCAAAAGGAGATTACATCAAAATTAATGAGCTTTTTGCAGTTTTAGACTGGAGGACCTTATTTAACAACATATCTGTACAAAAAATTGTACGACATCTTTTGTGAGGAATATGGGAGGATAGTAGATTGTTGCATACCTTCCACCAAAATAGGAATTATTCATGCCAGAAAGAAATGGTTCAATAATGAGCGTAAGAGAGCTAAGGAGTGGAGAGACGAGTCCTGGAAAAGGTATAGGAGGAGAAAAATCATAAATACCTTGTAGACTTACAAAAAGAGCAAGTAATGATTACCTAAGTCAAAGAAGAAAGGCAGAGAGAGACTATGAAAGGGATATCACCACGAAGACTAAAGAAAATCCCAAACTTTTCCACATCTTTATTATAGGAAAACTGAAGGTAAAATGACAGGTTTTAAAGCTAAAGAGAATGGATTGAAGCATCACTGAGACGGATGAAGAGATCAGCGAAGAATTGAACAAGGAGTTTCAGTCAGTATTTACAGCAAAAAATACCCCACTCCCTCAGATTGCAGAGATAGGAGCTCATGGGCCAGTATTACAGAACATCATCTTTTCAGCCACAGAGGTATGCAAAGTGTTGATGGAATTAAATGTCCATAAAGCTACAGGTCCTGATGATATATCCGCATATGTACTTAAGAAATGCGCTAAATCATTATCAGTGGCACTAAGTATCATATCTGAAAAGTCGTTGGATATGCTGGAAACAAGCAAACGTGATACCTATCTTCAAAAAGAGAAGGAGGAATACTGCTCTAAACTATAGACCTGTTTCCTTGACCAGCATAGTTTGCAAAGTTATGGAGAAACTACTAAGAAAACACATTTCTCTTCACTTGCAATCATTCAACTTTTGTCAGTGAGACAACATGGCTTCAGAGAAGGTAGATCAACAGTAACAAACTTATTACAATTTTATGATGAGGTAAGCCGAATCTTACAGGAACGGGCTGCATGGATTGCAAATTCCTATATTTTCTGAAGGCATTTACTACAGTCCCACACGGGAAACTTATTAAGAAGCTAAAAGTAATGGCGAGAATAGGTGGAAATGTCTTGGAGTAGATAAAAACTAAACGTAGAAGAAAGAGAACAGAAGGTTAGAGTATATCACTCAGTGTCTGAATGGAGAAGATATAGTAGCAGAGTTCAACAGGGTTCAGTTTTAGGGCCACTTTTGTTCCTTGTATATGTAAATGACCTACCAGAGTATGTAAATTCATTCATGAATATATGTGCAGATGATGCAAAGATTGTGAAGAAGTAAGAGACAAAAGCAATGGTAAAGAAACTCAAGAAGACCTAAATAGTCTGCATGAGTGGTCAGAAATTTGTAAGGTAGTGAGAATGGGTACAAGTGCAAGAAAGCCCAAACTTGATTACTCAATGGCATGAGCAGAACTTCAAGAGACAGAGAATGAGAGAGATCTAGGAGTAAACATACTGGCCGATTTGTCTCCAGATATGCATATAAATGGCATAGTAAGGGCAGCATATAGTTTGTTAGCAGATGTACGGGTAGCCTTCAGGCACATGAACAAGGAAATGTTCAGAAATATTTATGTAACCTATGTGAGGCCAAAGCTTGAATATGCAGCACCCTTTTGAAATCCACACTTTAAAAAGCATGTAGTTAAGCTAGAAAAAAATTCAAAGACATGCCACAAAATTCGTGCCAGAAATTCGCAATTTCAGTTATGATGAAAGGCTGGGGGAATTAGACTTACCACCACTCGAAGCTAGAAGAATGATGGAGGATATGGTGTCATTTTTTAAATTCCTTCATGGTTATGACAGAGTGGATAAGGATTGATATTTTGATATGGCAGGCACTAGAACTAGAGGTCATAGTTTGAAGCTTCATAAGAAAACTTCTTTGGAGGATGTAAGGTAGTACATTTTTAGTGTTAGGCTGCGGCCACACCAAACAAGACGAGCGGGGAAGTAGCGTGGAGTGATGAGTGGCGAGATCAGCCTCATTGCGATGTCTGTCCAAATAGGAAGCGTCAACATCTCCAATAATTTGTTCAGTCGACACGATGAAAATGATGTAAATAGCTAGAGATGTTGCTAGGCAGTGCGCGTCATTTTGCAACATACTGTATCGCGCAGCGTCAAGTGAGGAGGGTAAGGGGAGCGACATACCTCCCCGCTCATCCAGTATAGCCACCCACATATAATATAATGATTTTCATAATGTCGCGTCATCTCTCCCCGCTCAAGCCTCCCTGCTCGTCGCCTCTGGTGTGACCGTAGCCTAAGAGTAGTTGATGATTGGAATTTGCTAAGCGAGGAGGTAGTTAATGCCAACTTAATCCATAGTTTTAAGGACAAATATGTTAAGAATCACTAAGTACAAACTGGAACCGACCAGGAGACGGGAAGTTACGAGCTTTGGGCTCTTTCCCGTAACATTATTAGCTAATTACATTCCTCACAGTATTTGACAATTAAGCTGACGACCGTCGACCGTTCACAGCCAAATACAATCAAATTAAAGTTTCATTCCTATTTAATTAATGATGTCAATGTAAATAATATATATTAAACAAGATTTGAATTTATTTATTGTTTCAAAATGATATACCTAATTTAGTTACAATAAGAGGAAATTATATATTTCATGCGGAGTACTTATTATAGACACTCAACAACTGGTTTACAATTGCCTAATTTGTCGGGCGTGTTCGATAATTTCCATAAAAAAAACCTGTTGGCAGAAATCTTGCATTTCGGGCAACATTCCATTACGCAACAGAATGTCGCCGATAAATCATGCGAAAATGTACCCTAGTACAGTGGTAAGGCGCTGGCCTCGCATTCGCGAGGTCGAGGGATCGCGCCTCGTCCAGGCAAGAGAGTTTAAGCTGTTTACTGGGAAGGTGGAAGGACCGACCGAAGGAGGATCTCTGAGAGAGACAGCTGGGGGAGGAGCAAGTGATGGACCAGAACGAACGCAAATAGAGGAAGACTGGGGAGGTTACTGCTGTGGCTGGTCACCACAGTGGGGGTTGGGGCCTGTGCCGGCTGGCGACCATCCTATGGGTGCTCCATGACCCCGTTCCACCCATCCGTGGGTGGAGAATCCTAAAAAAAAAATCTTGACTTCCTGTAACCTTGAATAACCTTTCATAATTATGATCGCTCCGCTTTAAAGGTATAAAAAAAAAAAACCACACATACACAATGTACAAAGGAATGTCAAACAATAATACGTCAAGACTAACATTCCATTTCATTAAATTCATGAGAAATGTTTGATTATGAAGTAAAGCCATTGAGATTAATGGCTACACTGAGAAAATGGAAAATGTAAAGAGTCCATTCCCAACATCCCTCCTCCCTATCCTCTTCATTACGGTATATTTTCTGTCCACCGAAGTTCAGGAATCCTCAAAAATTCACTCTAGTTTTTAGTCCAAAGCAGGCAGAGATACCAAAAAGTAGCTACAGTTAAAATTATTCAGAGAAGAAATTTAAAAGGACATAATTATAAATACTTTGTGGACATATTTTAATATATTTAGAACGAGATCGCGTTCAAATTTCAATATAGGAAGATATTTCGTAGGGTTAATTAAAACTTCCAAATACTAAGAGAGAGAGAGAGAGAGAGAGAGAGAGAGAGAGAGAGAGAGAGAGAGAGAGAGAGAGAGAGAGAGAGAGAGAGAGTTATTATTTTCATTGACTGTTGATTCTAACCTGGGGGGGGGGGGGCTGAATAAACTGCAACGTCCAATATTAATGAAGTCTATTGTTGGATATGTAACAAACCCTGGAAATTGAAAATGCTTTGACGTTTTCATTAAGGCTCTCCAACACGATGGATATAAATACTACTGCTTCTCTCTCTCTCTCTCTCTCTCTCTCTCTCTCTCTCTCTCTCTCTCTCTCTCTCTCTCTCTCTCTCTCTCTCTCTCTCTCTCTTTCTTTCTTTCTCTCTCTCTCTCTCTCCATGTGTGTGTATTTGTGCATTAGTGTGTGTGATTACCTAATTGTGTTTACGGGAAAGAGCCCAAAGCTCGTATCTTCCCGTCTCCTCATCGGTTCCATTTTATACTTAGTCATACTTATCATACCTGTCCTTAAAACTATGGACTGAGATAGCATTAACTACCTCCTCGCTTAGCCAATTCCAATTATCAACTACTCTTACACTGAAAAAGTATTTCCTTACATCCTGCAAACAAGTTTTCTTACGAAGCTTCAAACTATGACCTCTAGTTTTAGAGCCAGCCATATCAAAATATCGATCCCTATCCACTCTATCATAACCACGAAGGAATTTAAAGACTGTCACCATATCCCCCCTCAATCCACTAGCTACGAGTGATGGTAAGTCTAATTCCCTCAGCCTCTCATCATAACTGAGATTACGTATTTCTGGCACCAGTTTCGTGGCATGTCTTTGAACTTTTTCAAGCTTAGCTATGTGTGTGTGTGTGTGTGTGTGTGTGTGTGTGTGTGTGTGTGTGTGTGTGTGTGTGTGTGTGTGTGTGTGCGTGTGTGTAAAAACCAAATTGATATTACCTAATTGTGCTAACTGTAAAAAAAAATCCATGTGTTCGTAACTCCCCATCTCCTGGTCGTCTCCAGTTTTGTGCTCATTAATACTTATCACATTTGTCCCTAAAACTCTTAACTGAGTTGGCAGTAACTACCTCCTCGCTTAGCAAACTCCAATCATCAACTACTCTTACACTAAAAAAGTATTTCCTTACGTCCTCCAAAGAAATTTTCTTACAAGACACCTCTAGTTCTAGAGAGAGCATTATCAATAAATAGATCCCTTTCCATTCTGTCAAAACCATGAAGGAACTTAAAAACGGTCACATATCCACCCTCATTCTTCTAGCTTCGAGTGATGGTAAGTCTAATTCCCTCAGCCTCTCCTAATAACTGAGATTGCGTATTTCTGGCACCAGTTTTGTTAGCATGTCTTTGAACTTTTTCCAGCTTATTTACGTGCAATTTCGAGTGTTGATTTCAAAAGGGGGCTGCATATTCAAGCTTCGTCCTCACATAAGTAACAAAAATATATCTATGCATTTCCTTCTCCGTGTATCTAAAGGTTACCCTTACATTTGCTAAGAGAGCATAGGTTACACTAACAATGTCATTTATATACACTTCAGGAGACAAATCTGCTAATATGCTTACTACTAGATCTTTCTCATTCTCTCTCTTTTGAAGTTCTGCTCCTGCTAATACGTATCCAAGCGCCTTCTCGCACTTGTACCCATTCTCATTATCTTACATTTTGAAGTACTGGATCTCATTATCCAAGTTTCTGACCAATCATGCAGATTATTTAGGTCTTCCTGAAGTTCACTACCATTGTTCTCGTCTCTTAAGTTCTTTACAAACTTTGCATCATTTGCAAGTATATTCAAGAATGAACTTATAGACTCCGGTAGGTCATTTACATATACAAGAAACAAAAGTGGCAATAGAACTGAACCCTGTGGAACCCCGCCACTAACCCTCTGTTCCCTTCCTTCTAAGTAATCTTTAATCCATTCTAAGACATTTCCACCTATTCTTGCCATTACTTGCAGCTTCTTAATAAGTCTCGTGTGTGGGACCGTATTAAATGCCTTCTGAAAATCCAGGTAAATGCAATCCACACAGCTATTTCTTTCCTGTAAGATCCAGCTTACTTCACTGTAAAATTCTAATAAATTTGTTACTATTGATCTGCCTTCTCTGAAGCCATGTTGTCTTTCTGAAAAAAGTTGAAGGATTCCAAGTGAAGAGAAATGTGTTTACATAGTAGTTTCTCCATAAATTTGCAAATTATGCTGGTAAAGGAAAAAGGCTTATTGTTAATATCTGTATCCCTTCCCCCCCTTTTTTTTTTGAAGATAGGTATCAAATTCGCTTGTTTCCAGCATCTCAGTATCTCCCAACATTCCAGCGACTTTTCAAATATGATGCATAACGCCACCGATATTGGGTTACTGAATTTCTTAAATACTTAAGGAAATAAATCATTAGAACCTTTAGCATTATGGGGATCTAACTCCATCAACGCTTTGTATACCTCTGTGGCTGAAAAGATTATATTTTCTAATACCAGCTCATGAACTCCAGTCTCTCCAATCTGAGGGGGTAGGGTATTTTCTGCTGTAAATACTAACTGAAACTCCTTGATCAATGCTTTGCAGATCTCTTCATCCATCCCAGCGATGCTTCCATCAGCTCTCTTTAACTTTAAAACTTGTTCTTTGACCATCTGTTTTCCTCTGATAAAGTTTTCAAAAAGATAGGGATTTTCTTTCCTTCCTGGTGAATATACCTTTCATAATCTCTCTTTGCCTCTTTTCTTTTACTTAGGTAACCATTTCATACTCTTTTACAGTATGCCAGGTATTAATGTTTTTTCTCCTCCTACACATTTCCCAGAATTTGTCTCTCCACTCCTTAGCTCTCTTACACTCATTATTGAACCATTTTTCTTTGGCATGGATAACTCCAATTTTGGTGTAAGGTAACACCAAGTGACTATCTTCTCATATTCTTCACAAGAGATTTTGTGCATTTCTTGTACAGATTTGTTGTTAAATAAGATTCTCCAGTCTATAGCTGCAGAAAGCTCTTAAATTCTGATGTAATCGCCTTTCATATAGTTCTTCCTCATGTCCTTCTTAGTGCCTTTACTTTCGGGTAGAACATCTTCGATGATATACTGTATCAACTACACACAGTGGTCACTTTCTCCAATTGGTGGTTTCTACTCGGTTATTTCAATGTTCAACGCATTATCTGTGAATACTAGATCAAGCAGCGATGGCTCATCCCCACCCCTGGCCCTCGTTGGTTCCAGAACATTTTGGTGTAAGAAATTCTCTTGTACTCAATCTAAGAATCTCGCCCCAAATGAAATCACTCCACTGTGCAGGTCAAGATTTATCCAATCTATATTCTCTATGATTAAAATTTCCCATAATCAAAATCCTACATTTTCTCTCCCATGTAATGTCAACAACTGGATTTATGACTTCGATAGTACATAGCCTATGTGGCTTCCTTGGTGATTTTCTATGCAACAGTTATCATAATGCTCTCTGACCAAGTATTTATGCGAGCAACAAGAAATTTCTTAAAATCACGTTCTACTGTAAAGTTTATTTTTTCAACCTGAAATCTTTCACTTATGAGCAGTGCTATTCCTCGAACAGGAATTCTGAAGCCATTAGGGAAAACTGTGACACTGTTTATGTCCTCACTTAACCTAGTCTCTGTTACTGCTATTACATGTGCCTTACTGTTGTGAATCACATCCTTCAATTCTACAGCCTTACCAGCTACCCCATCAGCATTTGTGCACAGCAGTCTTAATGAGGCTGCATCCCTTGATCTTCTAGCATTATCTTCTTTATCTCCCTTTTGGTTTCAAAACCTCTGAAACAAACATTTTTCTTCCCTTCTTTATTTCTTTCATCATTTAACCTTATAGCTTCTTGCAACAAGTTTTTTATCCTTTCCATCTCTCCCTGTGTTCCATATGGTCTAATGGACACTGTTTGAGTTCTTGATCTTTTAGGTTTTCCCTCATCAATATTTCTCTACATGTGTCCCCTCTCTCAGAGGTTACTTTCATTGGTCTTGCCTTTCCCTACCTTGAATATTTACCAATTTGGTGAATGTTTATAATATTCTCTAGACCACATACTACTCCAAACTTCCCTATCAGGTCAAAAACCCCAGCTTTATTTTGTTTACGTCTCCCCTGCCATGTTGACTCCTGGAATTCACTTATGTCTGAAATTACCGCTGTCTTTTCTTTATCAAGTGCCTTTTGATCAGTGGATTAGCCCTTTCCATCACAACATGTTTCACTTTTCCTCTTACTGTTCTTTATAGGCTACCATTTTTACATTTTCCAATGCTACCTCCCTCACTGCCTCTTTTACTGCCAGGTTCCCCTTTACTGCATCTGAAAAGAAAGTTTTTATGGCATCATGTTCTGTACTCAGCTCCTGAAACTCTTTTCTAAACTGTTCGATGTTTTCCTTTATCTGGACATTTCAAGCTGCCATCTCGTCTCTATCAGAAGAGAGCAGTGAAATATTATTTAATCCATTCACGTTGTCATTTAACTGTTTGTTGTTATCTTCTTGTTTAAAAATTCTGGTTTCTAGTTTACTCTTTTCCCCTTTCAGCTTTTTTTTTGTAGATCTTTTCTCTCTTGCCCTTGTGCCTTATTTGCTTCCTCAAAAGATCTTATTACCTCTCTAAGAGCTATATTCTCTTTCATTTCTCTATCCGTATTCCGAATTTTATCATCCAGGTATATTACAAGGGTCTCAAGGTGTGTGTCTCTTGTTTTTTTTTTTTTTTATGTTACATGAGAATCTGTACTTCAGTATCATCATGACTTGTAATAAATAGTTTAGCATTTTAGGTTTTTATCTTCATATTGAATCATAAAATATTGTGTGCTAATTTTACGTGATTGTATGAAGTTTCACTTTTTTTGTCATCTTAAAGTCTTCCTTCAAAGTTCAGATATTGTTGTTATTATTCTTGGCCTCCACGGCAGGCAAGAATACCTCCTTCACGTTCCCCTATTTGTCGTAACAGTCGACTACACGAGGTGAAGCAAGGGGACTGGGATTCTCTCCTTAGTACTTTCTCCCACAAAGAGTCAAGATTTTGCATTTACTCAGTTACCCCCTCATAAGGGAGATTAAGCCTTTTGTATATAGACAGATAGACCATTAGGTGCTCTTCCAGTACAGTATGTGCTCTACAGATCGTTTTTTATATACTATCGTATTTGGTCAAGATATTTAAATGGTAAGAAAATAATTAAAATTAATATTTAGAGTTATAAATCCAAACAAGTAATCCGACCTAAGCAAACCTAAGCTAGCCTAACCTTACCTTAGGTTAGGTTAAGATCATTATTTGTTTGGGTAAATTACATTAAATAGTCTTGGTAGAGCACTTATTGGAGTGTTAAAGTTAACAATTGGCTAGTTTGCTAGTTATATGGTAAAACCTTAGTAGGTAGATCATGTATTAGAAAGTGAATGTTCATGGTAGATCACAAATTGGAAGAGCATCGAATATTACTATTATTATTATTATTATTATTATTATTATTATTATTATTATTATTATTATTATTATTATTATTATTATTATTATTATTATTATTATTATTATTATTATTATTATTATTATTGTCGTAAGAAACGTTTGAGAAAGTCAAGTGTTTGTATTGCCTTTAGGCCTCTCACATACGCCAAGAGCTGGTAGAGGTCAGAGGGCACAACCTAAAACCCACCCACCAGAGAGGAGAGCATACACAGAGCGCGTCAGGTAGGAGTTAGACCTTGCTGTGGGCAGAACTACGATCTATACAGAAGTTTCCCCCTAAGGGGGCGGGGAGCTTTGAGGTGTACGTTAAGTTAATCCATATACCAAAGCTATATTCCCCCTGACAAGGTGGGTGGTTGAGTCAAAGACAGTACGTTGATTTTTTTTTTCTATTAAAACTATCAACGTTAAGTTATCATCAGTTTTAATAAACAAATATAAAGAAGGTGCATATCTGTTAAACGCTACCCCAAATTACAATTAAGAATACATCTTGACTGTCATACCGGTGTTATTTAACTTTATCGTAGGGTGGAAGCCCATACGTCATTATTATTATTATTATTATGATTATTATTATTATTATTATTATTATTATTATTATTATTATTATTATTATTATTACTGTTATTATTATTTTTGTTATTACTATTATTATTATTATTATTATTATTATTATTATTATTATTATTATTATTATTATTAATATTATTATTATTAAGAGCGCGAGATGAGAGAGAGAGAGAGAGAGAGAGAGAGAGAGAGAGAGAGAGAGAGAGAGAGAGAGAGAGAGAGAGAGAGAGAGAGAGAGAGAGAGAGAGAGAGAGGAATTGCTAGTAATAACGTTGGTCTTACAAAGCACACGTTAAATTAGATCCATTTGTTCACTTTGAAAATGCATTACAAAGAACTGCCTTATACATTGGTCATTGACATGAAGCACATGCAAACACCCCATTGTGCAGACGGATTTTGCCTCTCCTTTTGAAATTTTATATATCTTATTTACAATAATAATACACGGGGTCCTCATTTAACGTCAGGGTTTTGTTCCTGACAGCTGACTTAAGTCGGAATCCGGAGTAAGTTGGAAAAGACTTATATTCAAACCTAGATCTCCAAACTAATGCTAAAATAGATCATTTAAAACTTAAGAAGATTATATAAGTTTTTAATCTATGACAAAAAATACTAAAACTAAAATTAATCGTATTCCTTACCTTTACTTGTGTAACATAATATATATCAATAGTAAAATTATACCACAATACAGTACATTATTGCTTACCTTTACTTGTGTGGTCAGGTTGCACACTGGAAGGAGAGTTGCATGGGAGGAAGAGACTGATTTTTTTGGGAGGTGGAAGCTGTAGAGGCATGTTCTGAGGAAACTAGGGCAGGTGAGTCTGCAGAGACAAGAGAACATACAGCAGATGAAGGAGGTACTTGGACATGTGAGTCTGTAGAGGTACAGGCACCTGAGGTAGAGAGTACAGGATCTCTTGGTGGGGGTTTTACCTTTACAAAGAATGTGTCAAGGTGAGTCTAGAAGGATGCCCTCTTCTTCTCATATATTTCCTTGTAACACCGCAGGTCATCTCTGATCCCTCTCTCGACCTTACTGTACCTGGCAATGTTGGGGTCCTGTACCTCGAGCTTTGCTAAAACAATTCCTCTGCCAGGGCAAACAATCCCTCTAATTCCTTGGTTGTGAATCTCTCGAGCTTTGGGCTTGGTAGTTTTTCCTCCTCTTCAATCATCTGCTTTTCCAGTTGAATGAGGTCCTCAGTAGATAACTCCTCTCCATGAAATTCCAGGAGCTCTTTTACATCAGCCTCCACCTCCAACTCGAGCTCCTTAATCATGACAACTATATTCTTGGTTACAGCCTCAACTGTCTCCTCAAAACCTCGGAGGTCATTCACAAAATAGGGGGATGCTTCTTTCCATACCCCATTCAAGTTAGTTTGAACCACTGCCTCCCAAGCATCAGCAATATTCTTCACAACATGAAGAATATTGTACAATTTCCAGAAGTCCTTGAGAGTAGAGTTCTTGCCCTTCTCAGTTGCCTTGAGAGCCATAGCGATTGTTCTTCGGAGGTAGTAGGCCTTGAAAGAGGCAATAGCCTTTGATCCATTGACTGTAACAGGGAAGTGGTATTAGGTGGAAGGTAAGCCACCTCTACATTAGGATGAAAGTCATCCAAATGGGCAGGGTGACCAGGGGCACTGTCCAGAATTAGTAACACCTTAAAGGGCAGTCCCTTAGAAGCAAAGTACCTCTTTGCTTCAGGGACAAAATGGTTGCTGAACCAGTCCTCAAATATTTGAAGGGTTATCCAAGCCTTCTTGTTTGACTTCCAGATGACTGGCAGTTGACCCATCCAAACGCCCTTGAGTGCCCTTGGGTTTTCAGCCACCTAAACCAAGCTTCAGCAGCATTAGCCCCTAGAAGCAAAGTCAGTCTCTCCTTGCTGACTTTATGACCTAGTGCTGTCTTCACCTCCTTGGCAATGTACATACGACTAGGCATATGCTTCCAGAAAAAGCCAGTCTCGTCCACTTTAAATATCTGTTCGGCATAGTAACCTCCCTCCCTTGTTATCTCAGCCAAAGCAACAGGAAACATTTTTGCTGCTTCCTCATCAACACTAGCAGCTTCACCTTGCACTCTTATATTATGCAAATTAGAATGAGCCTTAAAACGATTAAACCAATCCCTATTAACTGAGCGGTGGTTCTTCTTCTTATAATACCGTGTGTCGCCATAGTTTTACACGATGCTCAAAAAACAATTTCAAATAAAATCTTATTTAGAGCTATGTGTTTGTTTTTTCTTAAATTAAATATAACTAAATATATAAACAAATAAATAAATAGTCATTATCGTGATAAATATGAATACAGCTGTGCTGCTAGCTGAGTATTCATCCGCCGCTCTCACAAAATGTTCAGCGCGCATGGTTTGAATTTACCACACCTGCCAGGAAGGTCTAAATATTAATTTATTAAAAATAAAGTAATTATTTATTGGCCTCTGACGTAACTTGGGACTACATTATATGAGGACTCCCTTTAATAATAATAATAATAATAATAATAATAATAATAATAATAATAAAAATGATAATAATAAAAATAATAATAATAATAATAATAATAATAATAATAATAATAATAATAATAATAATAATAATAATAATAATAATAATAATAATAATAATAATTCTATCTATCTATCTACCTTGGCTGTCTCCCCAAATTGGGGGAGAGCCGACATCAAAAAAAGAAACAATAAGGGGATTACTTTGCTCTATGGGCAATGACGAGGGAGCTAGCGACCTTTCAGATGGCACTGCTGGAGTGCCAAAGCCCATCCTCCCGGCTCTTCCATTACCTGTGTCACTTTATAACTGCCAACTCCCCTGCTGCCCCTACCACAGGGCTACCTCTGTAAGATGCAGCCGCATGGTAACAGCAGGTGCCCATCAGAGTTGCCTCACAATTGCTCGCCACTCATTCCTATTCCTAGCACACTCACTTGCTTCCCTCACATCCATCCTCCTATCATTCAGGGCTCTCCTTACTCCATCCATCCATCCAAACCTAGGCCTCCCTCTAGCATTTCTCCCATCAACTCTCGCATTCATCACCTTTTTCAGCAGTCTTTCATCATCCATCCTTTCTAAATGGCCAACCATCTAAGAACATTTATATCTACCCTGGCTGCAATTTCTCTCCTCACACCCGATCTTGCTCTCACCACTTCATTCCTAACCCTATCCAACCGAGATACACCAATCATACTCCTCAGGCATTTCAACTCAAACACATTTAGTTTCCGTCTTTCACTTACTTTCATACCCCATAACTGTGATCCATACGTCACAGTTGGCACAACCACTTTCTCATACAAAACTTTCTTAACATTCATTTCCAACCCTCTATTCTTCATCACTCCTTTCAAAGCACCCAACACTTTACATCCTTTATTCACTCTGTGACACACATCTGCTTCCACTCCACCATTTACATCTATAACCGAGCCTAAATACTTAAACTGAACAACTTCCTCAAGTTTCTCTCCATTCAACATAACATTCAATCCAGCACCATCTTCATTTCTTCTACACCTCATAACCTTACTCTTTCCCACATTCACTCGCAACTTCCCTCTCTCACACACCATTCCAAATTCTGACACTAACTGACACAGCTTCTCCGCTGAATCTGCCACCACCACAGTATCATCTGCAAACAGCAACTGATTCAGCTCCCACTCATTATCATCCCCATCTACCATTCTCAAACCTCGACCACACACTCGCTCATTCACCTCTTTTACGACTCCATCAATATACAAATTGAAAGGCCATGATGACATCACACATCCCTGTCTCAGTCCCACACTCACTGGAAACCACTCACTCACTTCATTCCCTACCCTAACACAAGCTCTACTGCCCTCATACATACTCCTCACTGCATGCAACAGTTTACCATCAATTCCATATAATCTGAAAACATTCCACATTGCCTCTCTATCAACTCTATCATAGGCTTTCTCCAGATCCAAAAATGCAAAATACACATCCTTACCCTTTGCTATATATTTCTCACATAACTGCCTAACTATAAAAATCTGATCTATACAACCTCTACCTCTCCTAAAACCACTCTGCACTTCCGCGATTACATATTCTGTCATATCCCTAGTCCTAATAATCAGTATCCTACCATACACTTTTCCTACCACACTCAACAAACTTATACCCCTAAAATTACTGCATTCATACACACTCCCTTACCTTTGTAAAGGGGCACTACACAAGCAATCACCCATTCCTCTGGCACCATTGACAACATAAAGCATATATTAAACACTCTCACTAACCATTCCAATGCAGTCACACTCCCTTCTTTCATCATCTCCGCTCTCACACTGGATTCGGTTTTACGTCGCGAACTCCCTTTTCTGCTAAGGGCTAGGACAGTTGCTGGCTAGTACAGTGGTAACGCGCTGGCTTCGCATTCATGAGGTCGAAAGATCGGTTCCCGTCCAAGACCGAGAGTTTAAGCTGTTTACTGGCAGGAACTGCTGTGGTTGGACACCACAGTGGGGGGTTGGGGCTTGCCCTGGCTGACGAATACCCATTGTATTTAAATGGAAATAAAGTTTGTTTGTTTGTTCTTGCGAAGGACTTGTTTTGGCAGATGTAATCGTTACCCTGAGTGTGTGCCCTTACTAACCTTAGTCCGTGACGGGGCGCGAACCCTCGACCTGCCGCCTCAGAGTCGCAGACGCTACCATATAGCCACGGACACTAATAAAAATAATAATAATAATAATAATAATAATAATAATGACAATAATAATAATAATAAACATAATAATAAACATAATAATAATAATAATAATAATATAATAATAATAATAATAATAATAATAATAATTATTATTATTATTATTATTATTATTATTATTATTATTGAGAGCCGCACTGTGAGGTGTTATGAAGGGCATCCAGCCTTAATCCCTCAGCTGCAACATGTGGATTGTAGACTAAGAAGCCCACATTTAAGCGGTAGGAAGGGTATCCAGCCTTAATTTCTTAGCTCCAACCAAGCTGTGTCCACCCCCTTTCAAATGAGGATTAATTGGGATGCATAGCACAGCAACATGTGAACGAAATCATCATTAGTAGTAGTAGTAGTAGTAGTAGTAGTAGTAGTAGTAGTAGTAGTAGATCATATTTTATATAAACATACATAGTAACATGGAGTTAATGTCTTGTGAGTCAGCAAGAAATTATATACATTAAATGACTTATAATATGCTTCATAAACGAAGCTCACTAAAAAATGTTAAAGTATTAATAGAATAATCATAAAAATAACAAAAAAGGAAGCAATTGCATGTGCTATAGTGAATTACCATGAGCATCTTTTACAATTCAATGAAAAGGTACTCTCTTTTTCTAGGCACCCAGAACACTCGTGTCTCTAAAGTCATATCAAAATTCCAAATATCCACATCATGGTCACTTAAACACTCGTCTTACTGCTTCAACAAAGTATCCACACTTTAGGAACGGTAAATTCAGTTTTATGATGCTGTTTACTGAAAAATGAAGTATTTTATAGTACTTAGCCTGAAGTAAGGCTATGTGATACTTGAGAAGAAATTACAGGCATATATCAGCAACTAAATGTTTGACTGCATAAGTAGAAACTCCCATAATTCGTTCAAGAACACTGTTGAAGGCCACTTCAAATGTTTTAAACACTGACCACCTCAAAGCATCTTCATAATTCCAAAGACACAAGCCATACAATATATTGTCATCTGCATATGCAAGAATATTTAGTCTTGTCAAGTCTATAGTACATCCAATGTTTATGAAAGCAATCTTTATTATTGAATTTATGTAGAATATTAATTTAAAAAAAAATGGGATAGAATGCCCCTCTGTCTCACTCCACATTCCAATACAATGTCCCTGCTTGAGAAATTATTCCAAATAACATTTGCTGATTGATATCATGAGTAAGGCATTAATAAATACACAACATCAATTGAAACAGCTGTCTCTAATAATTTCCCAGCAAGCAAAAAGTGTTCAACAGTATCAAAAGCTTTGGATAAATCAACAAACATTGCAATTCCAGATTTTGTATGATGACTGTATGACTAGTCGATAATTGATCGACTCTGTGACACTATCTCTACTGTCTAACAAACTTGGTAATGACACCCTTCAGCATATCGCATGGCAGATAGCAATGACTAAAACAGCTATTCAGAAGTAAGACAATATGGTCTAAGTACTTACCTGAGGCATTCTTGAGAAATTAAGTGCGTAATTTATCATTCCCCACTCCAGTACGTAGTAATATTATCAGTTATTGGAGTGTGTGCCTCGATATCACAATATGTAGTGGTAGTAGTAGTAAAAATGAAACCCATTCTGAAGTGTATGTCTATATACTTGTACACCAATTATCCAAAACATTCATTGTGATTATTTGGCTATGGCAGTCCATGGCTGCTACCTTAGCTCTTTTATAATAACTTAGGTTGAGGCCAGTGGTGTTGGGCTGATTTAACTGTGACCTTAAATTGTGGATTCATACCCTGGGAAATGTCTGGGATTCCCCTCATCCTCTAGCAATGGTTCCTCTTTTAAGTTTATCAAAAGTAATTTAAAAATTTATTTAGAAGCAATTTTCTAATGCATGATTCCACTCCCCTTATAAGGGGAAAATGGTTCATATATATATATATATATATATATATATATATATATATATATATATATATATATATATATATAGAGAGAGAGAGAGAGAGAGAGAGAGAGAGAGAGAGAGAGAGAGAGAGAGAGAGAGAGAGAGAGAGAGAGAGAGAGAGAGTCAAAGTCAAAGTCAAAGTCAAAGTCAAAAACTTTATTCCATCAAAAATGGCTATTACATGATAATTAATCTAATTACAAATTGCAATGTAAAATGTCAAAATAAAACTAATGAAATTTGCAAAGCACAAGATCAAAAAATTTACACATGATAATTAATCTAATTACAAATTACAATGTAAAATGTCAAATTAAAACTAATGAAATTTGCAAAGCACAAAATCAAAAAATTTACACATTAAAATATGCATACATACACTTCGTTTACCCAATGGGAGGATAATAATGAGACTAAAGTCACTTATTAAGTAGGTGATTTAAAAGATGAGATTTAAGTGAGGGTAATGTTTGGCAACTTCTTAAGTTTGCGGGTAAAGAGTTCCAAAGTCTCGGGCCCATTACATTTAAGGCTCTTGCCCCAATATCAGTGGAAGTTCTGGGCACGTAAAAAGAATTCTGATATCTGGTGTTGACGTTATTGATACGCACTTGATTAACTGTTGGCAATGAGAAGAGCCATTCCGGTAATATTCCATGATTTATTTTAAAAACTAAAAGACAGATATTATATATGAACTTCATGTCCATCCTTAGCCAACCCAATCTCTCAAAGAGGGGAGTCACGTGATCATGTTTATGCACCCCCCCTATGGCAACTCTTGCAGCAAAATTCTGGAGCCTTTTCACTCGTAACATCTGGGTCTTAGTCGTGGAACCCCAAACACTCAGACAGTAGTTGAGAATACTTAAAATCAATGTTTGTACTACAATTACCCTACAATCAGGCTCGAATCTTTCATAGACTCTGTTCAAGTAAATAAGGGTCCCGTTCACTTTTTTATGTAGTTCATCGATATGAAAATTAAATGTCATGGTACTGTCCATAATAACTCCTAGATTTTTAACCTTATTAGATGGGAAGAGTGAAACATTGTTGAAATTTATACTGATGTTCTCAGGAATGCGGGACAGGTATTGATTTGATCCAAAAATAACGAATTTAGTTTTATTTTCGTTCAGTAAAAGACCATTACTGTTAAAATAACTTTTGGCACAGTTTAATATATCTTCAGCCCTTTTTAAGATTTCAGGAATTCTATCAATGTCACCAGTAAGCATAATCTGGGTGTCATCTGCATACATAACAAGTAGGCAATCTCTTATAAATTGAGGTAAATCATTAACATATATTAAGAAAAGCAGAGGACCCAAAATTGAACCCTGAGGAACGCCAAAACTGATATCTAAAGAAGAAGAGAGAGTCGAGCCCATTCGAACTGATTGAATTCGATCTTTCAGATAATTTTCGAACCAAAATGAGTCAACATGAACTTTGGAAAGTTTTCTCATTAGAATTTGATGGTGTACACTGTCAAATGCTTTAGACAAATCTAACAATAATAAAAGTTATATTTTCTTATTTTCAATATTACTATAAATTTTATCAGTAATTTTAAGTAGGGCCGTCTCGGTTGAAAGTTTAGGCCGAAAACCGTGTTGTTCTTCACATAATAGACAATTTGATTCAAGGAAATTTATTAACTGGGTGGCAACTACCTTCTCAAGTATTTTAGACAGAATGCTGAGAAGAGAGATTGGCCTATAATTTTCAACATTATTAGTATCTCCACTCTTAAAAACGGGGATGATATAGGGATGCTTCCAGAGGTTAGGATAACTGCCTGTAACAATGGATGTATTTACAATGACTAAAATGAAAAATACTGTAACTGGCAATGAGTCAATTAGGAAGCGAAGTTGTATCCCATCGGAACCGCAAGAGTTTGTTGGTTTGAGGTTCTTTATGATAAGAATAAGTGTGACTAAATCGATTGGGTGCGGTCTAAAATTATTGATAATATTTCTTTCAGCTGGAGGCTGGCAATTATGTGGTTGATTAATAATCAAGTCATTATTATCTTGGGACTTTTCATATGTGGACTTACCTATTTCAGCAAAATACTTATTAAAATCATTCACTCGCTTTTCCACATTATCACTGAGAAGGTCAGAATTTTCTAAGATTTCCTTATTTGCAGGAATTATTCTTTTTATAACATTCCAAGTTCCTTTGATATTTCCCTTATACTTGGAAAATTCTTCCCTGAAATGATTTTTCTTCTTTTCGGACAACATTGTTTTAGTAAGGTTTCTTTCTCTTCTATAGGCTCTTTCCATCTCGGAGTTTTGTCTATCAGATTTAAATTGCCTTAGGAGGTCATCTCTCTTTTTCATTTGCTCTTTTAACTGAGAGTCAATCCACGGGGCAGGAGGGCGTGTCATGACTTTGGTTGTAAGAGGGGCACATTCATTTAAACATCTCGTAAAAACATCAGTAAAAGTAGAAACTTGATAATTTACACAATCTGTAGTTAGTATTGAATTTAGAATGTTGTATTCATTAAGAAGAGTGTCGCAGAAACAATTTTGAGAATAATTCTCAAGAGATCGGAAAGTTTTAACAATTGGCGGTCTCTTTTCCTTCCTGACATTAACTGTAGCTATTAGAAGCTCGTGGTCTCCTACAGGACAAGGTAAGACATCGTGGTGAACTATAAAACTAGGTGTATTGGTAATTATAAGATCAATTAGGCTGGAGGAATTAGCGGTGGTACGGGTTGCTTTATTCACAAGCTGATTTAAGTGGAGGGATTGAATTAATTTCCCCATTTTATTATTAGGAAGAAGGAGATTATCATTGAAGTCGCCTATAATAATGAGAGGTTTGCTCCTCAAACAGACCGACCGAAATACCTCGGAGATGTAATCAAAGGTGTCGTTGAGTGCATGAGGGTGTCTATATACACATCCCAGGATGAATGAAGGGGATTTCCTACTCTGAACAGTCAACCAAATGTCTTCGAGATGAGGAGGTCGCTCGACTTCAGGGGTCTTTAATAGGGAGACCGTTAGATGATTTCTTACATACACCCCCACACCCCCACCCCTACCGCCATCAAATCGATAAAAAGAATACTCAGGTATAGCAACAAAACCAGACTGCATATTAGATTGGAGCCAAGTTTCACAAACACACATTATATCCACGTTATTTTCTCTGATCATTAGTGCAATATTTTCGAAATTACCCAAAAGTGATTGTGCATTGATGTGTTGTATGTTTATGAACTGTTTCAATAAGCCTGTATTACAATGTGATTGCTATATATTTAAGGGACATAATCTTGTTTTATGGCCATGTTCACGGCAGTGACCACATTTAAGTCTATAGTTAAACCAACAGTGGGAAAGATCATGGTTTATTTCCCCACAGTTTGAACAGGGCTGTCGACGACTGTAGAGCTGCTGCAATTTCTCCCTCTCCCGGGGACGCTGGGGGTAGCGCCGTGGTTGGTCGAGATCATAGAGACTGTGATTCATCCTCGAGTCTCGTCTCCATCCTCGAATACCAGGTGAGAGAGAGAGAGAGAGAGATACTTACTTACATTTCCATCAACGGTATTATTGTTGTTTGCCATTCTTTGTGTTTCTATTTATCCAAATTTGAATGGGAGTGGACACAGAAAAGTTGGAACAGGGGAATTAAGGCTGGATGCCCTTCCTTACATCCCATGGCAGGCTCAAAGATAGGGTTCTTACCTTCAGAATTGATTGCTGTAACCAATGAGCCATTGTAGTCCCCTTCATTAGTAAAATTCTATATACATGCTGGGCATTCTCGGCTTTAAGGAAAATATATAATAATTGTCTTAGAATTAAAAAAAAAATCATGGAATGGGACATCACAAGCTTACGCCTCCTTCTATTGAGTATCTTAGGTAAATAAAGTGGAATTAAGGCCCTATCACAGGAGCACCTTTTCACACAAGTTGTTTGTGAGTAAACAATTGCACAACTCCTTATTGCCTGAAACCCGAGATTTCTACAAACCAGCTGTTTGAGGATATAATCGAAAATGCCCAAATATTAGGGCAATAGACAGTGTCGTTGAAGGTCTATAATAAGTACACTACATGAACTATATTATGTGTCATTTAAACTTATCTAGTACAGTAACCTATATAATTTTGAAACCATAAATAAATTTAAATCATGTTTTTTATGTATTATATACACTGACTTCACTATCAAATATGAATTCCTAATTTTTATTTTCTTTTGTCAACTTTCAGTGTTGCTGTATGCGCCTGCTTGACGGTCATCTGATAAGTTGATTACCACTGGGAAATGTGCGACATACTTTCAATAGATGTTTGTTAAAATGCTTTCATGTGTGACGATGTAGCCTGAAATATGTGCCTTGTGAGAGGGCCTTTATGTTATGCAATATAAATAATTTACTGAAGAAAAAAGTAAAAATAGGTATTTAAAGAGCAAAAACTGTCAGAATATCTGTTAAATTTATTGCATACAAATCTGTAAATAATTCAACATGAGTATAAAAGAATACTTTCAAGCTTTTGTAATGAAGACAATCTCTTAAGTGGATCACCTGTCACAGTTCACTATTCTGAATGATCACTTAAAAAAGTTGGAGTCATTGGTCAGAAAGTAAGCTAAGGATGTCACAGATGAGAAATCTTGCAAAGGGAGCATTTTTTCACAATAAACAATTCTCTAGTAATACAGATATCATCTTTGGTTTAGCTATGAGCATGAAAATTGTGCATAATATTCGTAATAATATCACGAAGAGGTTCCCATCCACGCACCCCAACTTTAGCACCTGCGATTTTGCATCCAAATCTAATACTTTCTTGCAAACTCTTGCCCTCAAAGAGAGAATATATTGTTGCTGCAATAAATGTATCTCCAGCACCCAAAGTATCAATAACTTTTGGAGGACTGAACACTGGAGATCGTACTATGGCTTTTTTGCCAGTGCAAGCACTTGCACCCATCTCGCCCCATGGACATATAACAGTTGCCCTGAAAAATTTTAAATATAAAAGTTAGTAGCTTGGGAGCACTGAAGAAGTAAAAAACAAGTTATGATAAAAAAAGTAATAAGATGTGTTCTTTATATATATATATATATTATATATATATATATATATATATATATATATATATATATATATATATATATATATATATATATATATGAATCATATATTACACCTTGACTGGGACTCGAACCTAAGACATATTTATTGTGCCAAAGCGCTACCAACTACAGTGGTGTATTTGGTAGCACCTTGGTACAGTAGTTAAGGTTCGAGTCCCGGTCAAAGGGTAAAATATGATTCAGCTTTTCACATATGTTAATGCATTTATTTGGTTATTATTGATGCATATATAGATGGGGATTTGAATTAAATGCGAAAACAAAACCACGAGTGAGGTTGGAAGAAATTATAGCAGTTAGCTGTAAGGCTGGTTTCTTTCTTGGACTTTCGGAGGTGTAGTTTTTAGTGCCTTGGCACAGTAATTATGTGTGTTAGGTTCGAGTCTCAGTCAGGGGGTAAAATATACTTCATGTTTTCACATATGTTAATGTGTTTACATGATATTTATTGATCCCTATATGGATTGGGATTTGAATCAAATGTGAATACGAAGCCATGAGTGAGGTTGGGAGAAGTTGTAATATGAACAAAAAGGCATTCAGAAAGAATGAGTTATATTCTTAGTATAGCAGTTAGCTGTAAGGTTGGCTTCTATCTTAGATCTTCAGTGGTGTAGTTGGTAGCGCCTTGGCACAATAATTATGCGTCTTTGGTACGAGCCCTGGTCAAAGGGTAAAATAGGATTCATGTTTTTGCATATGTTAATGTGTTCATTTGATTATATATACAGACATTCCCCAACTTACGAACGAGTTAGGTTCCACAAGTCTGTTCGTGAGTAGAATTGCTTGTAAGTTGTGTTTAGGTAAAAAAAAAAAAAAAAAACTGTACAATACATACATATGCAGCCCTGCACAGTAGTTAGGCTGAAAACACATAACTACTACATAAAATAAAGTATACAGTATTAATGAATTTTAATAAAGTAATAATAATGTAATAATAATGTACAGTACAGTAATAATACATTAATACATGGGTGGAAAATGGGTTGGTTTCTGTTTGTGGGAAATGTTTGTAACTTGTTTATTCATAAGTAATAATGAATTATAATACAGTAGTAATATGTAATAATACAAAATAGAACAGTAATACATACATCAATACATGAGGTCTTCGTATAACGTCGTTCTGAGTTATGTCGTTTCACCGTTACATCAGAGGCCAATAAATAATTAATAAATTACTTTTTTGACCGACCTGGCTGGTGCAGTAAACACAAATCGCACACGCTGAACAGTTTGTGAGAGCGGCACACAAATACATAGTTAGCAGCACTGTTGTATTCATATTAATCAAGTTAATAACTTTATTTATTTATATGTTTATATATTTGGTTATATTGAAGGATTATATTGGGTAGTCACCGTGGCTCAAGGGGTAGCGTCCTCGAATTTGAGGTGTCAGGTTGAGGTTTCGCACCCCGTCACGGTCTGAGGTTAGCAAGGGCATGCACTCAGGGTAATGATTACATCTGCCAAAGCAAGTGCTTCGCAAGAAGGCAACCGTTCTAGCCCTTGGTAGAAAAGGGAGTCCATGATGTAAAACCAGAACAAACAACATTGAAGGATTACATTGAATTTAAAAAACAAACACATACCTGTATATACGATTTTATTTGAAATAGTTTTTTGAGCAAAGTGTAAGAATACGGTGTCACGTGGCATTAGAAGAGGAAGAAGAACACCGCACAGTTTATTCCCGCTCGCCATAATGTGCCTAGTGTTTTTGTCTGCTCTCTCATTGTGTTTGCTCGTTATTGACATTACTATGCCTCCCAAGCATGTTAATGATAGTTTTGAGGGCAGTGGTATGAATAGAAAAGCCATCACCATTGGAAATAAAAAGTGAAGTAGTAAACCAAGCTGAAAAGGGAGTATCTTTCATGAACATTGGTCACGATCTTGGATTAGCCCGAACGACCGTGGTCACGATCATCAAAGACAAAGATCGCATCCGTGACCAAGTGAAAAGTTTGACTCCTATGATGTCTATTGTGATCACTAGGCAGCATAGTCGCCTTATGATCGAGATTATTAGTGCTTTGGCTTGAAGACCAAAATCAACGCCGTATCCCAATAAGCCTTATGCTTATACAGGAAAAGGCTAAAATATTGTTGAGGACTTGAAAAGAGAAAAGGGGGAAGGCAGTGCAGGTGAAGAGTGGCTAGCAGAGGTTGGTTTAATAGTTTTATGGCTCGTGCTAATTTTCATAATATAGGAGTGCAAGGTGAAGCTGCTAGTGGTGATGAGGAAGCAGCAAAAATTTTCCTATTTCTTTGGGGGAGATAACAAGGGAAGGGGGGTTACCGTGCCGAACAGTTATTCAACGTGGATGAGACTGGCTTGTTCTGGAAGCGTATGCCTAGTTATAGGTAACGTACATCGCCAAGGAGGAGAAGACAGCACCAGGCCATAAAGCCAGCAAGGAGAGACTGACTTTGCTTTTAGGGCTAGTGCTGATCAAGGGCATTTGGAAGGGTCAACTGCCAGTCATCTGGAACTCAAACAAGAAGGCTTGGATAACCCTTCAAATATTTGAGGACTGGTTCAGCAACCATATTATCCTTGAAGCAGAGAGGTATTGTATTTCTAAGGATCTGCCCTTTAAGGTGTTGCTAATCCTGGACAATGTCCCTGGTCACCCTGCCCATTTGAATGGGTGGGTAGATGGGTGGGTGGGTGGGTAGGTAGGTGGAATAGTGGGTTTGGGTGGGTTGATGGGTGGGTGGGTTACGTGGGTGTTTGGGTGAGTGGGTCTGGGTGGGTGGGTGAGTGGGTAGGTGAGTGGGCATGGGTGGGTGGCTTGGTGGGTTTGGGTGGTTGGCTGGGTGAGTTTGGGTGGGTGGGTGGGTGTGTTTGGGTGGGTGGATAGGAAGGAAGGAAGGAAGAAGAGGTAGGTAGGTAGGTAGGGGGAAGAGAGGGAGGGAGGCAGGAATGCACAACATAAAGGACCTTCTAAGCTAGACATGAAAAAATAAAAAAAAAGCTTAAGGATTTCCAGAAAATAGGACAATTTCCAAGCAAGATGAATTATTTCTCTCTCACAATTATTTTTACCTGTGATAATTTCTGATTTGCAGGTTCAGAGGGTGAACTAACATATGTTTTGTAAATGGTATGCACAGCTGAAGCACAATTGAGGACATGACACACTACGATTTCACCAGCACCTATTCAGATGCTTTATTACAGTAGGGAGGAGATTGTGTGTTTTGTGTCTAAGAATAAATGCAAACGTACACGTGCAGAGGCTCAGTATTCTCCACACAAATCTCGGTGAAACGTGAGCATTTTGGTTGAAGGAGTTCATGGCAACACTTATTTTTTCCTTTTTTATCCGAAAAATTTAGTTTTAATTGAAATCATTTGGTAAGCTGATAATTTGTAGGATGAATGCTCAATGCTTTGGGGAAGAGTGTATTTACTAACATATTGTAGAGACAATTCGTGTATAGTTTAAAAAAGTAAGCTTCCATCAATACTATCTGTCTTCTCTTCTCTCAACAAGATCAGAAGGACTGAAATAGACTCACTCCCCAATTCATGTTTTTGCCATCACCTTCTATGACATGCAAGGTACACGACGGTGAAGTTCTTTCTCCCAACCACTGAAGATATCACTTTTAGTTGCCACTTACAATACACAGTTTTAGATGAACGAAGTAGCTTACTGATAAAGTACAAGAGTTGAAAAGTGACTAATGCAAGTTTAGTCCAACCACAGGGCATTAGAAAGAGAATCCAACCTTAATCCCCCAGCTCCAACATGTTTGTGAACACTCCCATTCGAAATGGGACTAATTGTGACATAATACTTACAAGCACATGGTTATAAGAGGGAGAAATTACTTTTTTTTTTCCACCACTGGGATACCATAAGACTTTATTATAGTTGATAATAATATTTTTCTCTATTTTTTTCTAGAAACAAAACTACTATGGTGATATATTCATTCATGTTCATATGATATATGTTCTGCAACTGCTTGTCAACAACAGTGAACAAGACCAAGTCCAGCCCTAAGCATACTCCAAATTAGGTCATAAGACATACTGGTCCCATCATACCTAATGCTATGATAGGTTATATTGCATATTCAAGTTCTGCATGCCTCTTTCCCTCAAGTTAATATTAGTAATAATAATAATAATAATAATACAGTATTAATAATAAAAATAGTAATAATAATAATACAGACACTCCCACACTTACAAAGAGTTAGATTCCAGAAGTCCGTTCATAAGTAGAATTGTTCGTAAGTTCTGCCTAAGTACAGTACATATGAATCTATAGTACTTAGGCTAAAGACACTTAACTACTATATAAAACATAAAGTATGCAGAATTAATGAATTTTTATATAGTAATAATAATGTAATAATATAGTACATGATAGCAATACATACATTAATAAATGGGAAGATAATAGGTAGGTTTTTGTTCGTATCTGTGAATGTTCGTAACTCAGTTGTTCCTAAGTAAGAGAGCTTCTGTAATAATATTAATAATAATAATAATAATAATAATAATATTGAGAGAGAGAGAGTGTTATGCAAAGTCCTAATTTTAATACATAATTAGAAAACTGTGTACGATATTGATATCGCAATCTTTCTCCTTCTTACAATTCCTCACCTGTATCATTTCCTAACTTCTATCACTCCAAGATTTTCCTCAGAAGTGTAAGCCTTTCTACAAGCATGCGTCCTTTTCCTTTATTACTTGAGGAAAATTTTATATTGAAAGATGAAAAAGAAAATACAGTATGGCACATCCAATATATAGGCACAACAAATAGAAGATTGGAAGGAAAGGATTTTAGTGGATCATTTTTCTATTCTCTTGATGTTCCAGAATTTCAAGCTGAGAAAGGGTATTGAAATTTAATAGGATTCGTATAAGGAAAGCAATTTAACTGAGTTTTAAAAAAAATTAAGTGGGACCCATAAAATTTCACACTGGGAATCAGTGTTAAAATTGAATTGCCCTGTTATAGGAAAATGAATTTAACTGGGAACTGCCTCTTTTTCCTACTGAAACAGTATTTTAAGCATTACTTGTACTGGTGCAATAGCAGAAATAAAACATAAGTTGTGCAGGAAATAGTAAAAATACATATAAATTGAGGTACTTACTCTGGCATAGCTAACAACTGTATATTAGCAATAGCATCGTCCATACTGGTATATCCCTTATAAGCAGCATAGTCTCGAGCCACAAAAATTACGTCTGCAAGAGGAACAAGCACCTCCACTTCAGGCTTTGCCTTCTCAATCTCCACAGATATAATAATAGGTTGGGATTCTGAATGACTACTGTTATACTCTCTGACAAGCTCAATAATTTCCCTAATATTGGAAACATTCCGACCCTGTTTAATGAGATAAAATTTACGATTTATCATTACACATACATAGAATATATTATTTTACTTATGATATATATTATTATATTAAAATAATAACTTGTTCAGCTATATATTGGCATAAGAGTAGAAATTAACCGGATTTCTGTAATAACTACTGTACCTAAAGCAATATAATAACAGGGATATATTAGTTGTCTTCATTGTAACATGGGACAGTGTAGCTATATTTTATTATCACAGCTTGGAATAAAAGTAAAGTTTGTTAAAGCTACCTTTGTAATATTGAAAAAATATTTACCAGGCATCAAATATAGGTGGAGTGAATATGCAAGAAGTGTGAATAAACGTTGTTTGCTGTTTTATATGTATTTAATAATCCCCATTCACATATAGGTGACATAGACAGGTTGAAAGTGGGGAATTATAGCTGAATGTCCTTTCTAATGCCCTGCGGTGGGCTCAAACCCACATTTGTCAGGCTCGTCACTTTCCAACTTGCATGCTCTATCACTGAGCTACTGTGGACCACCTGTTGCTCTTCCTTGTAATGTCAAGACTAGCCAAGTGTCCTATACTTCTATCAGTAACAAAATCCAATCCTAAAGCAATACTGTATCAGGATGATTTGTACCTATCAGAACATATGTCTGTTTCCCATTTCGCTATGACTAAACTTGCTCCACAAGAATATTCTCAATATATCAACAATTCATACACGCATACAATAGCCACAATTTCCCTTGAAAGGGGTGTAGCCGAGGCAAAGCTCACACATTCACCAGAAGATAATATACCTCAATCATTTCTTTCAGTTTCTTAGGGACAAATGGCTACCACAATTTTCCCCTCCCACAACCCTGCTTAGGTGAAAAAAAAAGGTATCTTACTTCAAAATGAATCCAAGAAAAGTTACTCAAGTTAACTTTTTTGAATTCATCAACAGCAAGTTCAGGTAAATCTTTGTTACAGTGTATAATAGTTCTTGAACCTGTGGCTTCGCTCAAAATAACACAAGAGGCAGGGCATTCACAACCTTCATGTACCACAGCATATTCAGTGTTGACATCGTACTTGGCAAAATCATCCATAATAAAACTGAAAAGAAAGTGTTGTTTTTTGAAGGTCACTTGATTAAATAACAAATATTACAAAGTAATTTACTATTGGGGAAGTAAATGCTATCAGCCTATTGTTACATAGAAAGTGAATTAACAATAGTTGCTGCTATACACTTGTTAAGACTATATGTTACTAGCATGCATATACCCAAACCTCCCAAATAATCTATATTGTTGGCACTAGTGTGCAAAAAGAGAGCTGTAGAAAAAAGGTAGTAATGAACTAGGTCATATAGATTATGCCGAAGTAGGATAACATGGTAATTGCAATATAAAAACCATTAATTACTTTTACTCTGCTTTTGGGTATTTTTTTTTTCAATACCATATTCCTACTCATAAAAGCTAAGAAAATATATTACATTTTGGAATGGAAACATGTTACATCTCTCATCCTTCCACTCTATTAGACAGTGTATGTCATGCAAGTGTCCTCACCTTCTTTCATGTGAAGCTGCAATAGTTCCACAAAAGTAAGGCTTAGAACCAAGAAGCCCTAAAACTGTGCAATTATTTGCGGCATTACCTCCACGTTGCCATCTCTGGTCAATGCATCTTAAAAAAAAAAATAAGTATATTTTTCATTAGCATTCCTACAATTCTTTTTTTTTTTTTTTTTTTTTCAAGGGATCCTCAGTAATGCAGTATTGTACAAACACAGTCTGAAAATAAAATTATTAAAAAATTCTTAACATTTTACCCTAAAAGATGCATTGTACCAACGTGATTCTCAGCAATGCAGTATTGTACAAACACAGTCTAAAAATAAAATGATTAAAGAAATTCTTAAATTTTTCCCTAAAAAATGCCTTGTAACTATTATTGTGCAGTTTTTACATAAATAGGAATTGCATAAGGTAAAGTTTAAGTATATAATAGTGATTTAGGCAAAATTAAAAGTAGAAGGGAGGTTGGAAACAAGGTCAAAAGCAAACTACTGCCACTTTTATTTGTTTTAAACATAAGATAATTTTCACTTGTGGGAGGTTAGTGGTGAGACCATCAGACCTCGTAAGATGAGGGACAACTGTATCTATGAAAGTACTTCAAGAAGAACTTTGCTCTAAAAGTTTGTAGCAATCAAATTTTTGGCTTAGATACTAAAATATATCCAAACATACATTTTAAGAAACAAAAGTCAATGTATATTATAAATTTGATTACCACTCATGAAATTCTGCACTCTGAGATATTCTGAGAGGAATAAGTTATCATACACAGTTTTTGATGAAACTGATTTCCAGAATGAATATTCTCATAACTTGCTTGTTATATCTATGCTTCCCTTTGTATGGGAGATTAAAATTTGAAATAGCCTTCATCATAATTTTAAATCTATATTTGAGAGGTAATTCCAACAGACCGGCAACCCAGAACAATTGACACTTCCAGTAGAAGAATAAATATGCCTGCCTTAAGAATTTTATGAGATATGAATGAATAAATTAATATGATAACACCTGTAAATATATAAGAATTGTTACAAAGCTATGGTATGCTCACCTGTTTCTTCTAGTAGTGGTTCCAACTTTCTGATCTTCTTCAGGATAAGTAGAACATAAGCTTATTATATCAACACATAAATGACCAACACAAAGGATATGGCCATTTGGACGCCCTTTGAGTAGAGACATACTGAAATGAATGAAGAGCTCATATAATGCCTATTTTTTTTTATTTTACGTTTTTATACATAACTATTAGTCCCCCATTCTGCATACAAAAGGGATTGAAGCTGGAGAAGGCTGGATGCCCTTCCTAACACCAAGCTATGGCCTCAGTAGAGGGTCCGTCACCTCTGGAGTCAAGTATTCAACCATTACGCTTCAGCAGTCCATCTTCATATAGCATCTGTGATCACCTAAAATCATCACGGCGCTAGAATTACTTCTCTATCATGCAGTGTCAATATCATACTCTAAAAATTGTATAATCTCATTGCTGTCTGCATATAATCCAAAAAAATATGAGCAAATATTAATTTCATTTTAGTGTGAAGAAAAAGTTCCTCATAGGCAGATACAGAATTTTAATAGCAAATTTGGATGATACAGAGTAAATCAGTTCTTTTTCAAAATCTGGTGTGCTGGGAATCAGTGAAAATTATGGTGGGCTACAAAGGAACCATCTGCAGCAATCAGGCCTCAGAGAAAAAGATGCTTGCCTGCTTACCTTATTGGTGACCCAAGTAAGGCGGTAGAATGGAATTGTGGCAGCTTTCTATTCACAAGAAGCTAAGAGGAGTGACTGAGGAATATTAACTTCTGGTGAATGTGTGTGCTTTGATTCGGCCATCTCCCTTACCAGATGGATTGCTGCCATTGAATATGTTTGTACAAAGAAAGAGAGCGTGGAATTGATGAATATTTCATGTGATGAGAGTTTTTATAAGGATTACACTATTCTAAAGAGGCATGGCTAAGTAGTGACTATGAGCACAGAGCACTGCTTGACCATGTTGGAGAGAAAATACAGTATATTAATGAGAGATTACTGGATGTATATATGCTTAAAGGTATAAGTTTGGGATTACAAAGACCCTATTCTGATGTAAAAGAAAAAAAGTGAAATGGTTGCATGGAGATGATATTCAGTAATATAAAATGCATTCTTGAGAGAGAATAGCCCTGTGGAAGCATTAAGGACTGATAAATACTTGAGAACAGTTTAGAGTAATGCGTGGAATAGCTGAAGGAAGCTTTCTGTGGAGTTGCTAAACACATATAAAACATGGCAGAGGTGTGAGTTTGAGGAAGGTGTAGGGTACCCTACATAACCTTAGAGATGATGATGAAATAATGAGAAAAGAAGTTGGAGGAACTTTAAAATAGGTAAAACTTGGAGTTTCAATCATATAGAAAAGTGCTTCAAAGTCCCTAGAGAAGGGCTGAGAGGTGGTAGTACACTAGTAGTTTAGGTTGTTTAATGGCAGGACAGAAAAGTGTAGGTACGCCAACAAAGATCGCGCATTGTTCCAAAAGACACGTGATAGACAATATGAATATAGGTGATAAGTCTTTTGACTAAGAGTCAGTGTGTATGAGAATATGAGTGTAATCACACGCACAGGTGATTTGATTAGAAATAAACACTGATTGGTCAAGCAAGGACAGGGTTGTGGCAAGAATCAATGTTGAATAGCACACAGCAAAAATTGTTGATAGAGCGACATATATCTGTATTTTGCATATACGAAAATAAAAAAGACAGATACTAGGTTGCGGAGAGGGGAAATGTTAATTCGTGCTTATGTATATGGTAGGTGCTAATTTGTTGTGAATACTAAGTGTCTGAAAAGACCATAAGTATGCTTGAAAGTAGTTGGGAGAGGATACATAATGTTGTGTCCTAGAATATTTGGAATATGGCAACACTGTGCCAAATTGCTCTGCATTGTTACCAGTAGCAATACTCAGATTCATTACAACACGTATTGACAATGGCTTAAGCATATAACAATACCCCAAAATATTATTATATACGACCACTTCTGTAATGAGACTTTACTTCTGGACCATGCTAGATGCCTTGGTAACTCCTAAACCCTGATTAGCTAACCCCATTTATGTACTAATAACAAATAACCTAACATTTCCAATTTGGTTGTGACGTCATTCTCATATGACAATCCTTCCTACAACAATATCCGAAATAACTGAATTAACACTGAGAGTATCTACCTCATACAACCAAGCAAAAACCTTGGGTACTATTCCTAGTTTCATATGAGGCCATAGTTAGAAAATGGGTCAAGGCCATATTTAGATAACTGAAAAAATGGAGTTTAAGTCTTGCAGCTTTCATAATGCCATATGGTAGCAACTGTTCATGTGCGAGGATATGCAGCCTTATTGCCAATCAAATACTGGTATTCCTGCTATGGCGGTGCTTGCCCAATTTTTTTACCCAAGTGAACCAGACACCAGCATGGGGACAGGGGAACTGCTGATGTCCTATGAGAGAAACACTAAAAGGAGTAGCACCCTAGTGGGACTTCAAGTTCAGTGAGGATTGATCCAGTATATATAATACCTTCTTTCAGTAAAAGGAGGGACAATCTTTAACTAGTAAGTTTTTAAGAATAGGTTAGGAAAATGGGAAATTGTATATATGAGTAACCACCAGAACCCCATATAGTTAAATAACCCCATAAAATAGTTAGGTTAGGGATAAGCCTTGTATATATATGATGACTCCAGAGCACCCTAGGGTCACTCTTCTCTACAAGATCTGGATAATGTTAGTATAAGTAAAAATGGGAATAAACAAATAATTACCTGCTTGAAGGAATACCATTACAAAGTATCACAGACACAGAGGAGGTTATCTTTACTTCTGTGTAGAAATTATTAATTTCATGTTTTGTGGGTAATTTTGGCTATAATTAATCGCAACTGCTATTAGCTGCTTAAGGTTGGATTCAGATGACAAGTTTTTATTAGGTGACTATGGATAGACCAATCGGTGCGGCACTGTTCTAATTTGGCAAGAAACCCTTTGATTAGAATGGGAATGGGGCTACTGACGGGGGACTGTGTAGCTAGGGTGTTAGGAAGGGCATCCAGCCTTAATTCCTCAGCTCCAACGTGTCTGTCTACTCCCGATGGAATGGAGATTAATAATGACACAATATGGCAAACTACAAAGGTAACATTACTTACTTAATCTTATTTTTTACGTTTATTTCCACCATCCCATTTCCCCCATCAGGTATTTTGCACTCTGGGAACTTATTTCACCAAGAAAAATAAGTCGCACCTAAACGGTTGTGTCTTTAGATATATGTTAACTTTTAGGAGAATACGTTGGGCTAATCTACATCACATAATTTGTTCAATATTAATTAAGCAGCATAATCACTGGAGAGTTCAGTCAAATAGGATTTTATTTTAGAGGAAACTTTTAATGTTAGTTTCTGAATCCCTGAAACCACAAATATTTTTCATACATACCTGAAAGTTTCAATTCAGTTGTCAGCCAGTTTATCTTAGTCCTAATTACAGGTAACAGGCTCTCGAAAATGGCACTTGAGGGTCAAAGTCCAATGGGCTTTTCGAAACACATTAAGCTGATAAAAGTATGGAGGGCAAAGTCTATTCTTCATTCATCATTAACTACAGTAATTTAACCTTATATGATTATAATAGTACGTCTATTTTTTATCATGTCATCAATTACCTTCCAAATATAATCGTATTCATAAATATGTAACTTTATTGGATTTGTTGTGCGGTAGAAATAATGTGGGTTTATTTTTTATCTATGACAAGAAATATTGTATTATTTATAATTTTAGATGCATTCTTTTTGTGCGTTTCGAATGTTGATGTAAACAAATGATTCCTCTTCTTGAGAAAAAGTATTGGCTGCCGGGGCAGGAGAACGAAAATTGTAAAAGTATTGGCTGCCGGGGCAGGAGAACGAAAATTGTGTTGTCTGTGAAATATCGTACATAACATAAACTACTTCTTTATTGGCTAAAGTGGCAGAAGCTGTAAGTACCAGTGATTTAGCTGGAATATGTAAAGTCTCAGTGAATAAAAAAAAGAAAGTATTATAATTTGTAATTGGTGTGACCAGTGGTACCACGATAACTGTAGTGGGTGTAAGCACCAGATTTTTACAAAGGGCCAATGAAACACCAAGAACAGCTGCGGTGTCACATATAATTTGGTAATAGCGAACCATTGAATATCTGGCAGTTAAGGGAGTCCCAGTTAAAATAAATTTCATCGATAGCGTTCGCATGTTCAATGTACAACACACAATTAGGCTCTCTCTCTCTCTCTCTCTCTCTCTCTCTCTCTCTCTCTCTCTCTCCTCTCTCTCTCTCTCTCTCTCTCTCTCTCTCTCTCTCTCTCTCTCTCTCTCTCTCTCTCTCTCTCTCTCTGTGCAATTCCCTTTTTTTTTGTGCAATGACTATTCTAAAGAAAATGAAATGGTGAAGTATTTTGCACTAGATACTGAAATTCGAGATGATATGGAAAATGATTTACTTAATAGAATTGGAGCAATCAGACTATTGGATGCTATTTCTTCTGTTTGTACAAGTGACTTTATCTGCCGAGATTGGAAAACAGTAAAATCAAATTTGTTTAATGCTAGCAACAATAAAATGAAATCTAATGATAAAAGTGACAGAGGAGGTAGTGACAATAGAGTGAACATGAATGTTTAAGGTAACAATACAGTTAGATTTTATCAAAATAGAGGCCAAAATACGGGAGTCAAAAATAGTTTCTTGCGTGGTAGATATGGTGATACTGGCTTCCAGGGACGATACAGCAATACAAACACCTGGCTAAGTCATACTAACAAACAAAATAGAGAAAGAAGGGATTATGATTATAATAATTTCTCGCGTGGTAGACATGGTGATACTGGCTCCCAGGGACGATACAGCAATACCAACACTAGGATAAGTCATACTTACAAACAAAACAGAGAAAGAAGGGATTATGATTATGTGCAAAGTCAAAGATATGGATGTTATAATTGTGGTGAGTTCAATCACCGCCAATCAAATTGTAGATTTGATCATAAAGTTAAATGTAATGTATGTCATGAATATGGTCATAAGAGTAGATTATGTAAAAATAATGATTATTATTAGAATCATGGCCAAGAAGACAGTGCCGATGTGAAAGTTACTTGTAAATATAATGATAGATTATCTGTCGTACATATAAATGCACAATCTCTGTTATCCCATATACTAGAAATTGAACATATGCTTGTACAAGAAAATATTGATGTTCTTTGCATTAGCGAATCATGGCTGTATCCGTCAATTAATAATGCCTTTATTAATATTCCTTCATATAATATTTATCGCTATGACAGTGGTAGAGGTGGAGGTGTATGTTTATTTGTTAAAAATTATTTGAAGGCCACTGAACTAAATCTTGAAACTGAGAAGCACGAAGGAGTGGAAGATAAATGGATCTCTGTCCAACATAAAAAGTTTCCTTCTATTATCATAGGCTGCGTGTACCGCCACCCCAAAGCCCCGGTAACCTCTTTTAGCTATATTTTGGACGTTTTTAAGGAAATAATTTTAAAAAACAAACCAGTTTTTATATATGGCGATTTTAATGATGATCAACTAAAAAGAGAAAATAAAATGAGTAGACTTATTAAGAATTTAAATCTAGAACAGATTATAAATAAACCAACTAGAATCACTCCCACTTCAGTTTCCCAACTCGATCTAGTAATAACAAACTCCAAACATATGATAACTAAGTGTGACGTAATGCCAAGCCCTATAGCAGACCACGAGGAAATTGTAACGTCCCTAAATATTCGCAAACCAAAGAGACAACCAATCTTTAAAACATTCAGATGCTTAAGAAATTATTCACAAGAATTACTTTGTAGTTTACTTATGAATGAAGTACATAAATTAAATGAAATTCTATATACCGATAATATTAATACCCAAGTAAAAATTTTAACCAGTGTCTTATCATCATGTATAGATCGATGTGCACCACTCGTGACAAGAGAAATATTTCGTCCCCCCGCTCCTTGGATAACAGATGACATAAAAAACATTATGAAAGAAAGAGACAAACTACAAAATGAAGTAAAACTACAAAGAGATAATATCCCTTTAAGAGAAAAGTTTACAGAGCATAAGAAACAAGTAAAATCATTATTAAGTAACAGTAAGAAACAGTATTACAAAAATGAATTTCAAAACGCTAAAGGCAATATCTCTGATACATGGAAAATTGCTAAAACCATGCTTTCCAATAACTGTAATAAAAGTAGTAACATATCAATTATACCCGATGAGGTAGATGTAAGTGCTAAAGCAGAAGAGTTCAATAATTTTTTCGCGGAAGTGGGGAAAAAAAACTTTGAAAAACAAAAAAAGAAATAATAAATGAAATCAATAATAGTAATGATGGTAAAAATAATGATGATGGTAGTAGTAATAATAATAGTAATGTTGATAATGGTGTAAATAATAATGATGGTGGTAGTAATGGTAATGATAATAGTGATGATGGTAGTAATAATAATAATAACGTTAATTTGGAAGAACATAGTGCATTCAATAGAAGTAATGATGTCTTTAACCCTACTACAGTAGATTGTAATACAGTAATCTTAGTAATAAAAAATCTGAAAGACTCTAATGCATATGGATCAGATGGAATTTGTTTTCGTTTTATTAGAGATTCATTATTTGTAATAGCATATTATCTGACGGTAATAATCAATACTTCCATAGTTACCAATATTTACCCAGATTTATGGAAAAATCCCCATGTAATTCCTGGTTTTAAAAATGGAAATCCTGACGACGTCTCTAACTATAGACCAATCTCTTTACTACCAATTTTATCAAAGATACTTGAAAAGATTGTTGCAAATCAGTTAAGTGAGTTTCTTGAAAAAAATAAACTTATTGCAAAAAGTCAACACGGTTTCAGGCCAAAATTATCAACTGAAACTGCCTTATTGAAAATATCAGATGAAATATACAAAAATATAGATAATAAGAAAATATCATTGCTACTACTACTCGATCTTTCTAAAGCTTTTGATAGTGTACACCATACCATCTTATTAGAAAAATGCAAAAAAATGAACATTGACCCAAGCTGGTTCGAGAACTATTTAAAAAACCGCTACCAGTCAGTCAGAATAAAAGATGTAGTTTCAAGTCGCAAGAAGGTATTGTTTGGGGTCCCTCAGGGATCGATCCTAGGACCTATACTTTTTCTAATATATGTAAACGATCTAGTAAAATATTTACCTAACTGTTATGTCATTCAATATGCTGACGATACTCAAATCTTAATTGAAGGAGAAATTAATGATTTAGAAAATATTATTCGTAGAGCAGAAGAAATTTTGTATATGGCTAAACGTTATTTTCTAAAAAATGGTCTGTTACTTAATGAAACTAAAACCCAATCTATTCTTATCGGATCCAGACAATTATTATCAGAAGTTGATGACAATCTTCATATAAATTTTAACGGTAATATCATTAAGCCAATGAACTCGGTAAAGAACCTAGGTGTCTATTTTGACCGTTACATGAATTTTGAAATGCATATAGATGAAATTTATAAAAAAGTAATGGGTACTCTAATATATCTAAATAGGGTAAAAGACTCATTTGAAACATCAACTCGTATAATAATTGTCCAGTCCTTAGCTATGAGTTTAATTAATTACTGTCTCAAAGTTTGGGGATGTACAAATAAGACTCAATTACAAAGAATACAAAAGTTACAAAACTTTGCAGCACGAGTGGCTGTTGGCAATGTAAGAAAATACGAGCACATCTCTCCTGTTTTAAAAGATCTAGAATGGATAAGGATTAGAGATAAATATGTTTTTGATATATGTACCTTTGTTTTTAATATACTAAGAAACAATCTTCCTGATTGCTTGTATAATTTTTCTACAGTAAGCTCAGTTACCGGGTTAACTACCCGTCAAGGGGAAGATTTATTAGTACGAAGGTCTAAAACTGATATTGGCTCAAGAGATATAAACATTCGTGGACCTCATTTATATAATCAGCTTCCCAGAGAACTAAAAAATGCTGGTTCAGTGTATACTTTTAAATATAATCTTAAGAAGTTACTCTTAAAGGAAGATTTTACTTGTAAATTTTAATGGTACACTCATCTTTATGATTTGTTTGTTTTAGTATGTCTATATCGTACACCACAGATGTCTATCTGGAATATATATGTATCTTATTTGAATACCCAATGTACATTGGAAATAAAGGATTATTATTATTATTATTATTATTATTATTATTATACTCTCTCTCTCTCTCTCTCTCTCTCTCTCTCTCTCTCTCTCTCTCTCTCTCTCTCTCTCTCTCTCTCTCTCTCTCTCTCTCTCTCTCTCTCTCTCTCTCTCTCTCTCTCTCTCTCTGAATACCACTCTGTTCATTTTGTGCCTTAGGTTCGAGTCCCAGTCTGGGTAAAATATGTTTCAATATTTCACGCTCTCTAAAGAGAGCGGATGGAAGCATCACTGAGACGGACGAAGAGATCTGCAAAGAATTGAACAAGGAGTTTCAGTCAGTATTTACAGTAGAAAATACCCCACCCCCTCAGATTGCAGTGATAGAAGCTCAAGGGCCGGTATTAGAGAACATCAACCTTACAGCCACAGAGGTATGCAAAGCGCTGATGGATTTAGATGTTCATAAAGCTACAGGTCCTGATGACATATCCCCTCATGTGCTTAAAAAATGCGCAAACACAATATCAGTGGCACTAAGTATCATATTTAAGGAGTCATTGGAGTCGGGGGAGATTCCAAGATGCTGGAAACAAGCAAATGTGATACCTATCTTCAAAAAGGGAAGGAGGGATACGGCTCTGAACTATAGACCAGTTTCCTTGACCAGCATAGTTTGCAAACTTATGGAGAAACTACTAAGGAAACATATCTCTCTTCACTTGGAATCCTTCAACTTTTTGTCAGTGAGGCAACATGGCTTCAGAGAAGGAAGATCAACAGTAACAAACTTATTAGAATTTTATGATGAGGTAAGCCAAATCTTACAGGAAAGAGAGGGCTGGGCAGATTGCATATTCCTAGACTTCCAGAAAGCGTTTGACACTGTTCCACATGGGAGACTTATTAGGAAGCTGCAATCAATGGCTAGAATAGGTGGAAATGTCTTGGAATGGATAAAAACTTACTTAGAAGGAAGGGAACAGAGGGTTAGAGTAAGACACTCAGTGTCTGAATGGAGAAGAGTTAGTAGTGGAGTTCCACAGGGTTCAGTTTTAGGGCCACTTTTGTTCCTTGTATATGTAAATGACCTACCAGAGTGTGTAAATTCATTCATGAATATGTTTGCAGATGATGCAAAGATTGTGAAGAAAGTAAAAAACGAGAACAATGGTAGAGAACTTCAGGAGGATCTAAATAATCTGCATGAGTGGTCAGAAAAGTGGCTAATGAAATTCAATACCTCAAAATGTAAGGTAATGAGAATGGGTACAAGTGCAAGAAGGCCCAAGCTTGACTACTCGGTGGCTGGAGTACAACTTCAGGAGACAGAAAATGAGAAAGATCTAGGAGTAAACATATTGGCAGATTTGTCTCCAGAAATACATATAAATGGCGTAGTAAGGGCAGCATATGCATTCTTATCAAATGTAAGGGTAGCCTTCAGGCACATGGACAAGGAAATGTTCAGAAATATTTATGTAACCTATGTGAGGCCAAAACTCGAATATGCAGCCCCCTTTTGGAATCCGCACTTGAAAAAGCACATAGCTAAGCTTGAAAAAGTTCAAAGACATGCCACGAAACTGGTGCCAGAAATACGCAATCTCGGTTATGATGAGAGGGTGAGGGAATTAGACTTGCCATCACTCGAAGCTAGAAGAGTAAGGGGGGATATGGTGACAGTCTTTAAATTCCTTCATGGTTATGATAGAGTGGATAGGGATCGATATTTCGATATGGCTGGCTCTAGAACTAGAGGTCATAGTTTGAAGCTTCGGAAGAAAACTTGTTTGCAGGATGTAAGGAAATACTTTTTCAGTGTAAGAGTAGTTGATAATTGGAATTCGCTAAGCGAGGAGGTAGTTAATGCTACCTCAATCCATAGTTTTAAGGACAGGTATGATAAGTATCACTAAGTCTAAAAATGGAACCGATCAGGAGACGGGAAGATACGAACTTTGGGCTCTTTCCCGTAAACACAATTAGGTAATCACAATTAGGTAATCACATATATATATATATATATATATATATATATATATATATATATATATATATATATATATATATATATATATATATATATATATATATATATATACACCCATAAATGTCATAATCCCCTTTAAAGAGGGATTTCTGATCAAAGAAGAAAAAGGAGAGGATATCCAGCCTACTCATTCAGCTCCTTTTGGTCGATTTTTAAAGCACACCGGAAAACACAGTGGATGTCTCTCTCTCTCTCTCTCTCTCTCTCTCTCTCTCTCTCTCTCTCTCTATATATATATATATATATATATATATATATATATATATATATATATATATATATATATATATATATATATATATATATATATATATATATATATATATATATATATATATATATATATATATATATATATATATATATATATATATATATATATATATATATATATATATATATATATATATCAAAATTCTTGTTTGTTCATAACTATAAAACTATGTTACAATTTTGTGCCCCATAATGGGGATGAATGCATACATACATGCATAATTATCAACTGTTATATAGTTGACTTTCATATTTCTGAAAGAAGGTTTTGTTTTATCAGGTCTCACTGAGGATGACATTAGAGACAATGTCGAAAGCATTTTTCGTTTGCTGGTTATGTGTTTCTACTAACCCCCTTTATGGAGGTGGACACCGACAGGTAGGAGCTGGGAAGTAAAGCTGAATACCTTTCCTAACGCCTGGCGGTGGGCTCGATAGAGGGTATGTCACTTCCCGAATCGAGTGCTCTAATCGCTTGGCTACCGCGGTCCCTTTGAGCATAGGATGTTTCATTACCCAAAATTTGTTCCCTAGAGACCTGGGGTTTTCATCAATTTTTAAGCATAGTTGTTGATATCGGGTTTTATATCCACAAATTATATCGATCTTTTGTCTTCTTTGGCAATGTTTCTCATGTTCATATGGGGTCACAATTTCTCACCATTCTCAGACTATTTTTTTTTATTTTTGTTGAAGGTTTTCACGTTTTTGACACTAACCTTAACCACTGATCCGGTCTTGGAAAATGAGAATATTTTCAGTAACATAATACAGATTATACGTGCTTTCATATAGATTATATGGTGATGATGTTTCTTGATAGAATTTTAGAGACTAATGTTGGTTTTGGCTTAAAGTTTTAAGGTTATATGACCTCCCTGACTCTAAGCCTCTCCACTGATCCTGGTTTGGGTAATGAAAATAATGAAATCTATAATGACACGCTTCAGTACCACTCCTACCTTCATACTGACCTGCTAAGTTTCACTTGACTTCTCATTATTCCTGTTAAGTTGGCAGGAGTCAGCAGAAGACATACATACATCACTGCTATTCCATTCATATATTGTAGACAAACTTTATTTCCATTTCAATACAATGGGTATTCGTCAGCCAGGGCAAGCCCCAACCCCCCACTGTGGTGTCCAACCACAGCAGTTCCTGCCAGTAAACAGCTATTCCATTCATATATTGTAGACAGTGATTGAAAGTTTGCATATGAAAAAGAATTTTAAAGTACTTTGTCGTACTAGTTGTATGGGAACCAAAGAAGCTCAGTGGTAAAGCTCATGAATTTGGAAGTGAAAAACATGCATTCGATCCCGCCGTGGGACGTTTGGAAGGATATTCAGTCATATTTCCTCAACTATAGCCTATGAATATAAACCACCATTCGAATGGGGATTGATGTTGACACACATATCAATGGCAAGATAAATAATATCAGTAGTATGCACCTGAAGACCTTGCACTGTTTTTATGTCTCACATTTAGTCCCCATTCGAATGGGGGGTAAACAGAGACAAGTTGGAACTAGGGGATGAAGGGTAAATGCCCCTCCTTACACCCCACTGTGGGACTGAACCTGTGTTACTTGTCTCTCAGCTCGCATGCTCTATCACTGAGCTACCACGTGGTCGCCATGCACTTCCTAAAGAAGAAGGAAGAGAATTAAATGTAAACAAAGGACATGAGTGACGTTGGAAATTGGCAGTAAAAAAAAATAAATAAATAAATAAATAAAAAAAAATATATATATATATATATATATATATATATATATATATATATATATATATATATATATATATATATATATATATATATCAAATAAGCACATTACATATGTGAAAACATGAATCATTTTTTACCCTGACTGGGACTCGAACCTAGGACTTATGATTACTAAGTCAAGGCGCTACCACTACACCACAGAAGGTTAAAAGGAATCCAACCTTATAGCTTATATCTGCTATACTTAGGAATGAACGCATTCTATCTGAATGCCACTATGTTCATATTACAGATTCCCCAACCTCACTCGTGGCTTCATTTTAGCATTTAATTCAATTCCCAATCTCATTCGGGCATGAAATATCAAATAAGCACATTACATATGTGAAAACATGAATCATTTTTTACCCTGACTGGGACTCGAACCTAGGACTTATGATTACTAAGTCAAGGCGCTACCACTACACCACAGAAGGTTAAAAGGAATCCAACCTTATAGCTTATATCTGCTATACTTAGGAATGAACGCATTCTATCTGAATGCCACTATGTTCATATTACAGATTCCCCAACCTCACTCGTGGCTTCATTTTAGCATTTAATTCAATTCCCAATCTCATTCGGGCATGAAATATCAAATAAGCACATTACATATGTGAAAACATGAATCATTTTTTACCCTGACTGGGACTCGAACCTAGGACTTATGATTACTAAGTCAAGGCGCTACCACTACACCACAGAAGGTTAAAAGGAATCCAACCTTATAGCTTATATCTGCTATACTTAGGAATGAACGCACTCTATCTGAATGCCACTATGTTCATATTACAGATTCCCCAACCTCACTCGTGGCTTCATTTTAGCATTTAATTCAATTCCCAATCTCATTCGGGCATGAAATATCAAATAAGCACATTACATATGTGAAAACATATAAGTAATCATAAGTCCTAGGTTCGAGTCCCAGTCAGGGTAAAAAATGATTCATGTTTTCACATATGTAATGTGCTTATTTGATATTTCATGCCCGAATGAGATTGGGAATTGAATTAAATGCTAAAATGAAGCCACGAGTGAGGTTGGGGAATCTGTAATATGAACATAGTGGCATTCAGATAGAATGCGTTCATTCCTAAGTATAGCAGATATAAGCTATAAGGTTGGATTCCTTTTAACCTTCTGTGGTGTAGTGGTAGCGCCTTGACTTAGTAATCATAAGTCCTAGGTTCGAGTCCCAGTCAGGGTAAAAAATGATTCATGTTTTCACATATGTAATGTGCTTATTTGATATTTCATGCCCGAATGAGATTGGGAATTGAATTAAATGCTAAAATGAAGCCACGAGTGAGGTTGGGGAATCTGTAATATGAACATAGTGGCATTCAGATAGAATGCGTTCATTCCTAAGTATAGCAGATATAAGCTATAAGGTTGGATTCCTTTTAACCTTCTGTGGTGTAGTGGTAGCGCCTTGACTTAGTAATCATAAGTCCTAGGTTCGAGTCCCAGTCAGGGTAAAAAATGATTCATGTTTTCACATATGTAATGTGCTTATTTGATATTTCATGCCCGAATGAGATTGGGAATTGAATTAAATGCTAAAATGAAGCCACGAGTGAGGTTGGGGAATCTGTAATATGAACATAGTGGCATTCAGATAGAATGCGTTCATTCCTAAGTATAGCAGATATAAGCTATAAGGTTGGATTCCTTTTAACCTTCTGTGGTGTAGTGGTAGCGCCTTGACTTAGTAATCATAAGTCCTAGGTTCGAGTCCCAGTCAGGGTAAAAAATGATTCATATATATATATATATATATATATATATATATATATATATATATATATATATATATATATATATATATATATATATATCTCAGATGATGATGTCGCCGCGCTCGAGCCCACAGTTGGGTGATAGGGAGGGTATCCAGTCTTACCCTTCTGGCTAGTACAGTAGTAACGCGCTGGCCTCGCTATCGCGAGGTCGACTGATCGGTTCCCGTTCAGGTCCGAGAGTTTAAGCTGTTTACTGGGAAGGTTACTTCTGTGGCTGAACACTACAGTGGGGGGTTGGGGCTTGCAGGCTGACGCCCGCCAGAACAGGGGCGATACCTCTGATAGGAGGGATAAAACCGCAAACTTTAACTTTTCTTTTTCTTTTTTAATTCCCAAACTTCAATCCGTGTGTGTCCGCCCCCAATTGGGAACTAAGAGCCACACATACAACGAAAAAAAAAATTATGCAGCCATCATTTCTATAACAAAACTTTTATAGAGAAAAATGGAAGAGTTTCACATTTGATTCTTATACATTTTTTAAATCACAAAAAGGAAATGTTTAAGTATGGATAAATGGCCAATTGAGTATTGTTATTGTTTAGAACAGGAATATCACTACCTTGTTTAATACTCATACTTACGATTGCTAAGGCATGTAGAAGCTCTAATTGAAGAAAAACTAAGTACACATCTACCAAAACTAGCTGATTACAAGTTGCTTTTTAGCAACAAAAACAACAACAACGTAACCTATAAAAATAACATGGTTATGAAATAACAAGAGACTTGAAAAAAAATATAAAAAAATAACAAATTAAATTTCTTTAGTAATTATATAGACGCATATGATTATTCTCTCTCTCTTAATCGATAATGTCATCACATACTAAGCCAAATAAAAGAGGCATTGAAGAAATTACACGCACACACGTACTCTCTCTCTCTCTCTCTCTCTCTCTCTCTCTCTCTCTCTCTTAATCGATAATGTCATCACATACTAAGCCAAATAAAAGAGGCATTGAAGGAATTACATGCACACACGTACTCTCTCTCTCTTTCTCTCTCTCTCAAACACACACGGGAAGATACGAGCTTTGAGCTCTTTCCCATAAGGTAATCACACACACACACACACACACACACACAGATATATATATATATATATATATATATATATATATATATATATATATATATATATATATATATATATATATATATATATATATATATATATATATATATATATATATATATATATATATATATATATATATATATATATATAAACAAACTTGAAAAGTGCAAGTTAAAGAGTGCTTTACAAGTCAGACAATTGCTAAGTAGGATGCATGCAAAAATTGTAGATATCTTGTATGCTTGTGAAGGGATCACTGAAGACTCTAATATGGAGCAGATCTTCAAAAACAAAGGGTGTGTACTCCACCCCAGCTAGTACACAACTAAAAAGGAGTCATGGAATTGAGCTAAATCAACCTCCTTCAATCACAATGAATGGGTGAGTCTTCTAATACTGGTCACTGCTTCAGCATGGATTTCTGGAGCTCTTGGAAGCCCTTGTAGCATTGTTACGTGTTTTTTGTTACTTTGGGTTAATACCATCGCTAATGAAGATTGGCAACAACGTTCATGAATGAGTTTAGCTTCGTAGATAATATTTCTTCAATTCCAATATGATGGCAACAATGTTCTTACATCTTTACATCCTGCCGAGATTCACAGCTTTGCTCTCCATATACCCTATGCTTGGATCACCACCTAAGGCTAGGTTCTGCTGCTTCACCTGAAATTTTAACCATTATTATTATTATTATTATTATTATTATTATTATTATTATTATTATTATTATTATTATTATTATTAAATAATAATAATAATAATAATAATAATAATAATAATAATAATAATAATAATAATAATAATATCACAGATATTCCAGGCAAGGTGCATGGGAAAGTGGATTCAAGCAAAGTGGCTGTTGTGCTAACCAAGAATTTATCATGAGATTTCAAGTAACTGTATTTAGGAAAAGAAATGACAAAATTGAAACATAACCCCCAACCTTTTGGATACAGATTTAGAAATTTGGATTATGTGATTCCTCCAAGATAAGTTAGAGGCTATATGGATTCCTAATATGTTGATAAAATTAAGAGGGTAAATTTCGTTTGTTCCAAAGACAATAGGGTTATCAGGAGGACAAGAAGATACAGAGATAGCCAGAAACTGTGTCTTGGAGGCATTAAATTTAACTAAATTTTGGGTGCCCCACTCAGATACCCTCTGCAAATCGGAGTGATACGAAACTGATTACGAGTAGCAGATGAAGGTTGTGAAGAAGAGGCAGAGGAAAAGTGAAGGGTAGAATCGTCAGCAAAGGCATGAAGAAGAGAGGAAAATGGGGATTGTTGAAGATCATTGATGAAGAGAAGAAACAGAATAGGTGAAATAACAGAGCCCTGTGGAACACCACTGGTAACAGGGAATGGTCTAGATGTTGCACCGTCAACAACTACAGATATAAAACGATCAGCAAAAAAACTGGAAATCAGAGTACAGAGAGCAGAGGTAATGTCATAGGCAGGGAGTTTGGCCAACAAAGCCTTATGACAAACTCTGTCAAAAGCCTTGGAGCATGCTTCGAAGATGATGGATAGCTACTGGTTGACAGAATGAGGCGAAAAAGACGGCAAAGCACGGGAGTCAGTTCATCTGCAAACTCCTTAAGGAACCTTGCAGGGATACTATTGGGACCAAATGACTTGTTCGTCTTTAGTGAGCGAGAACCTAATGAACTTTGCGTGAAGATAGGATCAGGGAGGAAATAGGGTTAGAGAGGGGTAAAGAATGAGGAACAGGTGCACTGGAATCGTTTATAGAAGAGTTGCCAGAAAATTGAGAGCCAAAGAGAGTGGTTTTGTCAGTGGGAGAGCAAGCTATCGAACCATCAGAATGAATGAGAGGGGGAAAGCTTGAGTTACAGAAGTTTTTGGCTATGGACCAGAAACATTTGTCAGTGGATGAGGAGCTAAGGTCATTAACTTTCCCTCTTATAAAGGAAGTCTTACTTTCGAATCTGAGCAGCACAGTGATTCCTAGCTACAAAAAAGCAGAGCGAGTTAATTAAAAAGGTGAGGCTTGGTATGACCAGGTGTGACCGATTCCTGGCCTGAACAGCCATGGAGCAGGCACGTTCAAACCAAGGTTTAGGGGAAGAAAAAGTCTCCATAGAGGAGGGGATATATGCCTCCATTCCCGAGGTTATGATCTCAGCAACTTTTAGGATTACCCGATCAGGGTAGCGGGACCGAAAGCAGTAGTCATCCCATGATAAGTCAAAGAAGAAGTTACACAACTTCACGTTGGGTACGCTCAAACTGCCAGAAGCAGCGCTGAGTAGGAGGGATTGGTGGAGGGGGAGCAAAACTGGAAGAAACTGATATCACAGAGTGGTCAGATTTACCGAGAGGGGAAAACACAGACTAAGAGTAGTTTGAATGGCTGGAAGTTACAAATAGGTCAAGAGTGTTGGCTGCGTGTTTGTGTCGATCGGGAACGCAAGTAGAATGTTTGATAATTTGCTCCAGGTCATAAGTAATAGAGAAAGCAAGGACCTCACTTCCTCCCACATCAGTATGAGAAGAATTAAGCCACTCACTTTGATGTACACTGTAGTCTCAAATATAGAGAAATTCGGTATGTGGGTGAGAAGACAGCAAAGACTCATGGCAAGAGGACAGATATTGAGAGAAAGACACATAGTGGAGTTTGGAGAACAGTAGCAGAAGCAAAGGATATAGTAGTAGTGGAGAGAGAGATTTTTAGCCAGAGAACATCAGAGTCAGGAGATTCAAGGTCTATGAGCTTTGCAATAGGAGTGTTAGTGTTGCAGTATGCACAGACCTCACCTTCGGAACAGGTTATAGTGAGAGATTTGAAATGGGTCAGTGGAAGCATGGCTATAGAGCTGGGATTCAGAGAGAAGGAGGTTAGGGAGGGTAGTACCCAAGTGTTGTTCTACAGACGAATGATTAGAGTTCAGGCCACGAATGTTAGAAATGTGAAGAGTGAAAGAAGCAGATCTATCAGGAGGTGCAAGGTTAAGGGCAGAACCATTACTACTACCAGGTGTGTCTACCCTCAAGCCAAAAGTGGAGTCAAAAAGATCCCTAGAAATTCTTAGCACCCCTCTATGCTGGGTACTGGGGGCCATAAGCTGTGGACCTTCCATAAATATAGCAAATATGAGGAAAAATGAGGGCAAATGGAAACAGATATGAGGAGTGTTGTGACTTGCTAAATGTAATGAGATTGTAAGAGATGTGTAACGAATACGCCAGAATATTCAGTGTAGATGCAGGCATTAGGAAATAACTGTCCTGAAGGAAGACTCAACCTGGAGCTGTCTGGGCCAGTCCAAGTTGAATCCATTATACCTTCAGTCATAGTCTTTCAATGGGCGGCTGATGCCATGGACAACCTACTAAACATATTTGTAGCTCGAAATTTTTTGGATGATTTAAAGTACAAGTAAAGAATTGGGAATATATGTGGGAAAGTAAGTGAGGGAAGGTGTTATAATTGTATGATGGTAGGAATTAGTTGAGTAGACCTTCTACATATAGCTAAAAGGACAACTTGACTGATGGCAGTAATGAGACAATTAAATCCACTACAAAGAGCTACAGACAGCTGGGCTGACGGAATGAAAAAGGCAACTAGATTCAGTACAATTAGCTAGATGGACAACTTGGCTAATGAAAGGAGTAAGGCGATTAGCTCCACAGTGATTATGTAGAAACACAACTTGGATAGAAAATCTAATGGTGTAACCTTTAAAAAAAAAAATCAGCTAGATTTGGGTAAAGTATTTGGGGATGTGTACTATATCAGCATATAAGCAAAGGGTGCACAGAGATGACATAGTGGAAGAAGAATCAAATCTAATAGCTAATGAGAGAAGAGAATAAAAAGAAAGCCATATGTCTTTCCAGATCTAGATAGAATTGCTTAAGATATACAGCTAATTGTGATACACTCAGAAAACAGTTCAGAAGAGAAAAATATATGTTGGAGATATGCTCTAGATGTATATGGAAATCATCTGGACCTATGCAATGAAATAATTTAATTGTCATAGACATGAGTTGGGAAAGAAAATGTTCCGTAATGAGTATGGAACATAGGGTAGACTGTACAAGGAGTGGAAAACATTCAGAACCTCCCAAAGAAGTTTACACTGACAATCATTATGGCCAGGGATGTGACAGTTCCTTCATATTATTAAAAAATATGTTATTGTTGTTTTTTGCCTATTCATTCGTCACTAATAATCCCCAGTCGAATGAGAATGGACAAGGTTGGAGCTGGAGAACAAGAAATAAAACAAGTAGCAGCAAAAGTAACAATGTAACTTAAACTTTAGCTTCCGTTATTTGTCATTTTTATGATACCCTATGTAGTGTTAGTGTAAAATTCCTACCTTTTCTTTGAAACAGCTAGGTTAAATAATTATTTTTTGCTTATATATATTCTTTGAAACAGCTAGGTAGGGAAAGAAGTTAAATTGTGGATTTTTTGCTTTTATATATATATATATATATATATATATATATATATATATATATATATATATATATATATATATATATATATATATATATATATATATATATATATATATATATATATATATATATATATATATATATATATATATATATATATATATATGAAAAAAAGCTTTTACTTTGAAAAAAAAAAACAGCACTGACTATGAGTATAAAACTTCTACATAAATAACAATTAGTTTTCTTCTCTACAAATTTTCACTATGTTAAAAAATACTGTGAAAAGAATGGTAAATTTGTACATACCTCCAGATAGCAGACTCTTACAACCAAAAGCAGAAAAACGGACAGGAGAAGTGCCAAACCAACTGCCACGACCATTACCAGGGCCAATATCCACTGACCATACACAAAAAGCATTATTATACCAATAAAGGCGAGGAGGCCAACGAGGGCAGTTAGAAAACCGTTGACAATCAAATAGGGCAACATCAGCTTTGGTCTGACCTGAAAACAGAGGAAACCGTAACGTTATTTTTTTTTTTTTTTTTAAGATTCTCCACCCATGGATGAGTGGAACGGGTCATGGAGGACCCATTGGGCGGTCGCCAGCCGGCACAACGTTAGTTTTATTGTAGATATTCCAGCCTGGGGTGGAATGTGTCTCAATGGCCTCGTAGGTGAGCTCAGCGAGGTAACATTAGCACATTCGGATCTTGTCAAGAAGAGTAACCCCGGGGTGCTCTTGGGTATGTCATATTTACAAGATAAAGTCACCAATCCTAACCTAATGTAGACTAACCCAACCCCTATCCTGATCTAACCTAACAAATTACGGAATCATTTAGTTTTACATGTGGCTCTGGGGATCACTAATTTTTACAAGATCTGCACAACCCTCCCAAAATTAAATTTAGAAACTTATGGATAATAAGCTCGTACATTAATCAGATCTTTTGCCTTCTCACTTCAGGGGTTGCCACAGCGGTTCAATCATCTCCATATTGTCCTATCCCATGCGACCTCCTCCGTCACACCACACTCACTCACGTCCTCCTGGACCATATCCATAAACTTTATCTTTATTAACGAGCCTTATATAAATGAAATATTTAAAAAAAAATGATTTCCTACGTAATAAAAATTTACCATTTTTTGTAAATATATTTTTAATTAAGGAATGAATCTTGCATTGTGGAAGATGTATTCGGCTAGTCTTTGTATTTCTAAATCAGTTACACACACACACACACCTATGTGAGGCCAAAACTCGAATATGCAGCCCCCTTTTGGAATCCGCACTTGAAAAAGCACATAGCTAAGCTTGAAAAAGTTCAAAGACATGCCACGAAACTGGTGCCAGAAATACGCAATCTCGGTTATGATGAGAGGCTGAGGGAATTAGACTTGCCATCACTCGAAGCTAGAAGAGTAAGGGGGGATATGGTGACAGTCTTTAAATTCCTTCATGGTTATGATAGAGTGGATAGGGATCGATATTTCGATATGGCTGGCTCTAGAACTAGAGGTCATAGTTTGAAGCTTCGTAAGAAAACTTGTTTGCAGGATGTAAGGAAATACTTTTTCAGTGTAAGAGTAGTTGATAATTGGAATTCGCTAAGCGAGGAGGTAGTTAATGCTATCTCAATCCATAGTTTTAAGGACAGGTATGATAAGTATCACTAAGTCTAAAAATGGAACCGATCAGGAGACGGGAAGATACGAGCTTTGGGCTCGTTCCCGTAAACACAATTAGGTAATCACAATTAGGTAATCACACACACACACACACACACACACACACACACACACACACACACACACACATACACACACACACACACACACACACACACACACACATATATATATATATATATATATATATATATTATATATATATATATATATATATATATATATATATATATATATATAACAGAAAAAAAATACAAATAACATTACCGTACCTTATAAATTCCCCAAAGTAAAAGTCCGCCGATCGTTAGAGAAATCACATCCATAACAGCTATGAAACCAGTGATACCGTTGACTGAAAAAGGGAAATAAAAAAAAAAAATTAGTAAAATCATGGTAAAGGAACAACTATGGAGCTGGAAGTTCGGGGTAGAAGGAGGAGAGGAAGACCAAGAAAAAGATGGCGTGATTGTATAGGGGAAGACTTGCAATGGAAGGGTATTGATGAAAATGAAGCACAGAACAGAAATAGATGGAGACGACTCATTCACAACGGCGACCCCATATAAAAATGGGTTAAAGCTGAGAAGAAGATAGTAAAGAGACACCTGTTGGAAGGGGGTTTGCGGTTCCTCTGAGCTATAGAAAATTGTGCCAAAAAATTTCACTCTTTGTTGGAGGAAAATAAAAAGGAGGGGATTCCCAGTCCCCTCGCGCCTCCCCATTCAGGTCAACTTTTATAACACGTGGGGGATCGCGGGAAAGGTATTCCGGTTACAAATACGGCCCACGATGAAAGAAAAAGCTATTTTGATTTATTATTGAATGCTTTCCAAGTGTTTATATAGCTCGACAATTTACAGCTATTCCTTTCCATTGAATTGACAGAGCATACGTCTGTCAATAGTCATCTCTTCCTTCCTATCAATGAGACAGAGCACTCATTTACCTATTGTTGTATGTATTAAATCATTTCCATTATTTACAGATTTCATTCATAAACCAGTTAAGTACCCTTCTACAATATTTGTCATTTCCTTTGTATCGAACAGCCAGTGCCCTCATTGATCATAGGGTGTTTGTACATATTATTTCCATCAGTGACAGAGTGCATTCATCAACCAATTAAATAGCCATTCCTTTCCATTGATTAAAGAGACTGAAAGACTCCTTCAAAACGGGAATTTTACAGAAGAAGAAAGCTACTTACGTATAGCGGCACAAGTGCCTGGGCTTGGTCTCTTTAATGCTGCTTCACACTTGGCTATAATATTAGAATGATCTGTTACCATCTGAATGAGACTCAGCATAGACAAAACTGCAGATACCTGAAAATAAATAATAAAATATAAATTGTTTATATTTGCATTCTATAAAACATGCAAATAATAATAATAATAATAATAATAATAATAGACCCCAACACGAGACATATTACAGGAACAGTTTTAAGAAAAAATCTTGAAGATCAGGACAGTAAGTGAAAAAGTCTCATCCTAAACAGACGATTCCTTCGTCATAACAATTTAAAAAATGGTGACAAATTTGTTAAAATTAGGTTCGACTTATAGTCTAGCACACATGATATACATAATGAAGGAATTAATAATGCGCTTATAAATATAAAAATAAATATATATGCTTGCAACAAACTGACATTTGCAGGCTGTTAGGTGGATAACGAGCGTATACCAAGCTTTTTTTTTTTCAAGATTTCTAAGTCTTAGCGGAAATAATCATGCATGAAACGACATTGTGGCGCAGTGTTAGCGACTGGGCTGGTAATATACTGGTCCCAGATTCGATTATGGCCCGGGTTGGATTAGCTTTCGCTCTTCTCCATCGTTGTCGATAAAACTGGATAATTTAATTGAGGGTGGTGCTTTCCTAGAGGTCTGCCCGAATATTTAACCACTGCCTGGAGATTACTCGGTCCACGTGATTGGAAAGGGGGATTAGGCTCCAGCTATATGATAGGTGTATAGTAGGGAACTATGCTGTCACTGTCCCTTACCTCTACCATATATTAGAGACTTAATTTTAGCAGCAAAACTTAAGAATTAATTGTATACATACCACAGTTAACCATCCAAGAACGAGCGTCCCAACTCTGGGAGTAAGACAGCAACAACATGTCTTAGGTTCCCACACCATAGCCTGCAATAATAATAATAATAATAATAATAATAATAATAATAATAATAATAATAATAATAATAATAATAATAATAATTTTCCAAACAAGACTACGTATCCAGCAGAGCAAGAATATTTGGCCCAACTGCAGCAGAGGAAATGACCAGAGCTGGATTTCAGTACCATCTGCCCATGTGCCAATTTTCCCAAAGCAAAATCAATAAATATGTAAATAAATAAATAAATTAATATATAAATAAAGAAATTGGAAAATAAATAAGTAAATGAGAGAGGGATTACAAACTACCTTGTCTTTCTTATTCTCCTCATCTTTCAGTCAGTTCTCATAACACTTGAGAGAATACTAAGAGTTGAATCTCCTCCCACAGTTGCCTACCATCTCATCTACGACGAGCAAGAAATACGAAGTTGGGTATTCATTCTCCCCACTATTGGTTATTGAATATATTTAGTAGTAGTAGTAGTAGTAGTAGTAGTAGTAGTAGGGAGCTCTATATAAAAATAATGAAATAAGGAATTGCTTCTGTGGTAAGGCATGTAAGTCAGAGAGAAAGCGTGGATGACACGAGGCTCAAGAAGTGGGGGAGAAAATCCAGCCTGAGGCTACATATTGCACCACTCTAGCTGGAACTACAGCCACGAAGGCTCTTCTTTGTTTCTTCTTTGCCTGTTGGTTTTGACTGTGTTATCATTAGGCTAGTACAGTGGTAACGCGCTGGCTTCGCATTCACGAGGTCGAAAGATCGGTTCCCGTCCAAGACCGAGAGTTTAAGCTGTTTACTGGCAGGAACTGCTGTGGTTGGGCACCACAGTGGGGGGTTGGGGCTTGCCCCGGCTGACGAATACCCATTGTATCGAAATGGAAATAAAGTTTGTTTAAGTATTTGAAACAATACAATGAAAAGAAAGTTGATATTTTGCATGTTGAATGAGGCCTTTAGTGAAGACAGCAATGAAAAATTTATCCTCCTCTCTCTCTCTCTCTCTCTCTAAGCACATTAGCATACCTGAAAACATGAATCATTTATACCCCAATCGGGACTTGAACCTAGGACACATACTTGTGCCAAAGCGCCTTGGCACAGTAATTATGTGTCATAGGTTCAAGTCCCGGTCGGGGTAAAAATTATATATATATATATATATATATATATATATATATATATATATATATATATATATATATATATGGATTCGGTTTTACGTCACGAACTCCCTTTTCTACTAAGGGCTAGGACGGTTGCCTTCTTGCGAAGGACTTGTTTTTGGCAGATGTAATCGTTACCCTGAGTGTATGCCCTTACTAACGTCAGTCCGTGACGGGACGCAAACCCTCGACCTGCTGCCTCAGAGTCGCGGACGATACCATTTTGCCACGGAGACTACATAAAAATTATATATATATATATATATATATATAATATATATATATATATATATATATATATGAGCTAGAAGCATATACTACTGCTACAACTGCTACTACTACTACTAATACTATTACTACTACTACTACTACTACTACTACTACTAATAATAATAATAATAATAATAATAATAATAATAATAATAATAATAATAATATGTTGTTATTATTATTATTATTATTATTATTATTATTATTATTATTATTATTATCATTATTATTATTATTATTATCATCATCATCATCATCATCATCATTATTATACCATTAACGATAAAAAAAATCCCATACTTTAAACTAAACTCGTTACTGTGTGAAAACAGGAAATTGAATTGAATATTGTTACTATAAATAAATCTTATATGCAATGAAACTTTCGGTCATGTTACACACATAACTAATAAACCAAGACTTATGCGTTCGAAATCGTCTCTACACATCGTCATATCTAGATGAGTGACTGCTAAGAGGCTGTGTGCGATTTCGAAATCTGGAGTTGATGAGGCTTACTGCAATAATTAAATCTGTTCATGTGAGCGACACTTTCTCTCTGGGCCCCTTCATGGACTTCCTGAATCTAGACAAACCCCAAGGAGCTCTACGGTTATTTGTATTCATAAGGCAAGTCACTTAACCTAACCTTCTTAACCTAACTTAATCAAACCTAACCTAATGACAAGATTATTTTCAAATGGGGTTCTGGGGGGTTTACTCGTCTTGACAAGATTCGATTTCTTGTATTACATGAATGCTTATATTCATAAATTAATAAACACATCTTAACTTCAAGTTTGAGCTGTTTGTTAAAACCTTATATGATACAATGAGGAAATATAGGAAAAAAATGACATAATTACAAAGTTGACAATTTTAATGACGAAAATATAAACAAGGAGAGAGGTAAACAAAAAAAATTAGTCAATAGAGATTTCATCATTCATTGCAATGGATACAAATTAGCAGAAGGGTCTGTCCCTCTCATCTCTCTCCCTCTCACTTGTTTTCTTTTCGTGCTTTTCCTCCCAAATCTTCCCATTCTATTCCCCCCCCTCTCACACCCTCTCCCATGATGACATCGCCCACCTCCCATCTTTTCTATCCCCAGGTTAGTATGGGCATAAACTCAGGGTAACGATTACATCTGCCAAAACAAGCTTCGTAAGAAGGCAACCGTCCTAGCCCTCAGTAGAAAAGGGAGTTCGTAACGTAAAACCGAATCCCAATAATGATTATGATATTAGTATTCTATGTATATTAACCAGGAATAATAATAATAATAATAATAATAATAATAATAATAATAATAATAATAATTAATAATAATAATAATAATAATAATAGTAACAACTGATGGAACAGTACAATGCAGTTAGAACACTAAGAAGTAAAATATACGGAATAATAATAATAATAATAATAATAATAATAATAATAATAATAATAATAATAATAATAATAATAAAAATAATAATAACAATAAAAATAACAATAATAATAATAATAATAATAATAACAATAATAATAAAGATAATAATAACAATAATAATAATAATAATAATAATAATAATAATAATAATAATAATAATAATAATAATAATAATGATAATAATAATAATAATAATAATCGTTATCATTTACGCAATTATATAAGAATTTATAAAAATACGTACGCATTACGCAACACATGACTTGATTTCTTTGCAGGAAACTTCCGTATCAGATGTCAATTAAATATCGACCTAATTAAATGTATATGGTGATAGTTTTAGAATCAACCCACTCGCTGGGAGAGTATGTCATCTTCACTTGGTGACGGTCCCAAGCCCAAACAAATGGGAAAAGTTGAACTCTGATATAAACCAACTAACCTCCAATAGGCTAGAGAGACACATTGATAGATTCGGTTTTACGTCACGAACTCCCTTTTCTACTAAGGGCTAGGACGGTTGCCTTCTTGCGAAGGACTTGTTTTGGCAAATTTAATCGTTACCCTGAGTGAATGCCCTAACCTCAGTCCGTGACGGGGCACGAACCCTCGACCTGCCGAGACAGAGTCGCGGACGCTACCATTTAGCCACGGAGACTACGCTAGTAAGACACACTGACCCCATATAAATCACGGAAAAAGCTCCACAGAAAGAGGTGGTGGTCCAGACAAATGGAAAAGAGTTGGTGTCTGTCTGGAAAGGCAGCCGGTCGCAAAACTCTCAGCAAAAAAATAAATGCAAAACTTCAAGAGGCTAATGAAAAACAGCGACCTGGAAATGTTAGTCCACACCAATGGAAAAAGTTAGTGTCAGGAAGAACACTCGGCCGTAAGGTAAAAGTCAAAATCTAACATCACTTTACAAGAGTTAGTGAGGAATAATTGCCCCATATTAAGCATCTGAAAATCTGTTATTCCAGACAGACTGAAAAGAGTATCCGGCCAAAAACGCCGAAACAACACCAAATATTACCTTCTAAGGGGTTAGTGAAAAACAGCAATCCTATATTAATCATACGAAAAACTACAAAGAGAAAAAAATTATAGTCCAAAAAAACTGCAAGTGTTTGTCAAAAAAACGGCATCTGAATATAAAATGTAGATCAAAACGCGAACTCGACCTACAATAGGCTAGTGAAACACAACTCGTGCCTATATAGACAAGCCATACACCCCTTTATTTAGGGGGTGGCTGGGTCAAAGCGAAATACCTTGACTCTTTGCGGGTGAAAAAAAAAAAGAGAGAGGATTCCAAGTCCCCTCGCTCTGCCACATTTAGTCGATTTTAACGGCTCGCAGGCAAACAAGGAGGGAGTATTCTTACCCCTCCCTCTCAGTGGGATTCTAAGAATTAGTGCCATTCTTTTATTGATTTTGATTGACGGAGTGGGCGTGACTTGTAAAAATATGGAATGGTGCGTGACTAGAATGAATATGTAATGCTTAAACTCTCATAATTACTTAAGACTTTAATTTCCTGGTTACTCTTACCATACACTGTGTGCACACTGAAGAGGTTTGGTGGGGTGGGACGAGTAAGAATCAATAGCTCTAACTCACACATGCTTTACCGCCTTAAAAATGCATCCTCCTTCAAAGCTTTCAAAGGCAAACTATAGTTTCCTTTTGGACAAATAGTTGCTGCTCATTAAGAACTATTCTCATTGTAAGGAAAACAAATATGGAAATGATGCCGATAATAACGATACTGTATCTAGTGTAATTATTACTACTTTATTATTAATATTATTGTTAACATTTTTATTACAGCATTATTATTATCTATGAAGGCTACATTTAATTTAACTATATGTATTACCCTCTTATTTATTAGTTTAATTACATGTCTACTTATAAGTTACCATTACTGTTAGAATAACCATTGTAAAAAATGACTAAGGCTAAGTAATGACGGTTTGATGCCCTTCCTAAAGCCCCACGGTGGGCTCGATCGAGGGTCTGTCAACTCCTTGTGCCGCTTTCACACCAAAGTGGCACGTCGCACGTGGCACGACAGTTGAAAACGAACATCCGGAAATATATGAAACCTTTCACACAGAAGTGGCGTGACACGTCCCATATGCCACGTGCAACTTGCATCGCGAGTCGCACAGGGGACGTGTAACGCCACTTCAGTGTGAAAGATTTCATATACTTCCAGATGTTCGGATTCAACTGTCGTGCCATGTGGCACGTGCCATTTTGGTGTGAAAGCAGCCTTGGTCGAGTATTCAAATCACTCGGCTATCCTGGTCCCCTCGCTGGTGTATTTAAAGAGACAAAATTATCAAAAGGATTTTATATTCTTGTTACTACTTTTCAACTCATGATGAGCACATGGAAGACACCCAGGAGGTCTCTAATTCAACTTCTCAGTGATACGTAGGATATTTATACACGAGAACCTCTTTGAATGATAATCAAGATCAGTGGCGTCTAATACTGCTTGAGTTGGCCTTCATCTTGGTGAGTATAAAGGGCGGTTTACACGGTCAAACGGTTCGTCGAACGCGGTTCGACAGACAAGTGTTTGAAGTGATGTTCGAACGTGTGAACGGGGTATTTGGTTGTCGAACACGTTTGTCGAACGTGTTCGACAACCAAATACCCCGTTCACACGTTAGAACATCACTTCAAACACTTGCCTGTCGAACCGCGTTCGACGAACCATTTGACCGTGTAAACCCCCCTTAACTGTGAAGGTCCCTGTGTGTCTTATTAGTGCCTCAGGACTCGGGTTACCAAGAGTAAACAGAGAGAGAGAGAGAGAGAGAGAGAGAGAGAGAGAGAGAGAGAGAGAGAGAGAGAGAGAGAGAGAGAGAGAGAGAGAGAGAGAGAGAGAGAGAGAGAGCAAACTCACTCTGACAAAAATTAATCCTCTTTTACGTCTCTCTTTTTCCTAGTAAATGTTCTTCATGATTATTGTTTTGAATTCAATGTCATCATAAGACACTACATATTTCTTCTTTCATTTTCTTCATCATAAACGCTTTCTTCTTCAAAGATGTTGCCTCTCCACTGTCTTCTATATATATATATATATATATATATATATATATATATATATATATATATATATATATATATATATATATATATATATATATATATATATATATATATATATATATATATATATATATATATATATATTCTTAAATTTTATTCTTCACAAAATTTATTTTCTTTCTTCAAACTATTTCTTCTTCATCTTCATCGCCAATCATATTTCTTTTTCTTAACTATTTCTTCTTATTCTCCTTAAATGCTTATTCTTCTCCTTCATGACTTCCTTCTCTTCGCTTTCACAAATCCCTCTTCTTCTTCTTCTTCATATTATCTTTTATAAATATTTCTTCTTCTTCTTATTATTATTATTATTATTATTATTATTATTATTATTATTATTATTATTATTATTATTATCTTTTATAAATATTTCTTCTTCTTCTTCTCCTTCATATTACCTATTATAAATATTTTTCTTCTTCTTCTTACAAAGAAATCTTTATTAATCTCGCATCAGCAGAGATCTCGACATTTACAGATATAAATATTCCAATAAAGTTTTAATAAGAATGAAGCATTATAATATATATATATATATATATATATATATATATATATATATATATATATATATATATATATATATATATATATATATATATATATATATATATATATATATATATATATATATATATATATATATATATATAAATATATATATATATATATATATATATATATATATATATATATATATATATATATATATATATATATATATATATATATATATATATATATATAAGAGAATTTTATGTTTGATATTTTAACACCAACTCGGCATTCTGCTCTTGACGGCAAAAACGACATAATAATGCCCTGCTGGCAAGGCTTCAACCCAACCCCACTATCTATGGGCCGCTCATCCACTGACACAGCAAAATGCAAATAGATGTTGTATTTTTAGCACATCACTAACTGAAATATATGGCTACAGTTATGGTGTAATATTATCATATACTTACTTCAAACTATATACGCCTTGCTTCCAACAACAGAATATACGCTCACTACACCTCAGCAAATGCTGGTTGACGACGCTCTCGTGAGGTGGGAATGCTGGGCTATATAGAAAAGCACGAAAAAGTTGCCAATTAGTCTCTCCCTTATTTTTACCAACAAGAGCACGAATTGTTAATTGACGTTATAGAGAAGACACTATTTTTATGACCATTTAGCAGAGCACATGTAGAAAAAAAAACATTTATGAATGACTCTTGTTATTAATGTTATGATCGACAGGTGATAATGTTTTGTAAGAAGGCTTTGGGTTTTGTAGCTCTGGAAAGTTAGTTCCCAGAATGTTACGTCATGTAACCCCATAACTATTTATCTTGTTTCTGAGCCCTATTTTATTTGTTTTTTTTTTTATGCTTCTAAACATCATATATTGTTATATTTCAGACTAGTTTATTGGTTAATCATAAATATATATTTTTTTTTCTTTCTCGAGTGGTCTTGGAGTGTCCTAACAAGCAAAACAGCGAAACGAACAAATGAATATTTTGTTTTTTCCTTGTTTTAGCCCCGTCTTTTGCGTCATTATTCCAAAACAAGATCTTAGGAGAGATCGTAATTCATAAGACAAGGGATGATAATAATAAAAATAATAATAATAATAATAATAATAATAATAATAATAATATATATATATATATATATATATATATATATATATATATATATATATATATATATATATATATATATATATATATATATATATATATATATATATAGACAGTTTTCCACCATGTTCATATCTAGTCGCTTCTTTTCGCTACCCTCTCCAGGTTTTATGGCCGGATTTTCTTCTTGACATGTACCCTACATTTATCAAGATTTGGGACCCGCACATAGTAGGGCCCACATTGCAGGACTGCTTTATTTTTGGTACTTATTACCTAATTGTAATTATCTAATTGTGTTTAAGGGAAAGAGCCCCAAGCTCGTAACTTCCCGTCTCCTGGTCGGTTCCATTTTTTAATTTGTGACCTCCTCGCTTAGCGAATCGCAGTAACTACTCTTACACTAAAAAAAAAAAAAAAAAAAAGTACTGCCTTATATCCTGCAAAGAAATTTCCTTACGAAGCTTCGAACTATGACCTCTAGTTCTAGTGCTAGCCATATCAAAATATCGATCCCTATTCACTCTGTCATAACCATGAAGGAATTTAAAAACCGTCACCATATCCCCCTCAATATACTAGCTTCGAGTGATGGTAAGTATAATTCCCTCAGCCTCTCATCATAACTGATATTGCATATTTCTGGAACCAGTTTCGTGGCATGTCTTTGAACTTTTTCCAACTTAACTATGTGCTTTTTCAAGTGCGGTTTCCAAAAGTGGGGCTGGATATTCAAGCTTAGGCCTCACATATGTTATATAAATACTTCTGAGAGAGAGAGAGAGAGAGAGAGAGAGAGAGAGAGAGAGAGAGAGAGAGAGAGAGAGAGAGAGAGAGAGAGACTGTCAAGGGGTATGCTTTAAAGAAAGAACACGATTAGATGCCTCCTCTTTCTGTGACGTCATGATCTCTGGGATAGAGGAAGTGAAGTGAGAAGTTGCCAGAGACGCCGCCGGCTCGTCCCCCTCACCAAGTTATCATACGAACTCTTTTGTGGAACGAGTTGTATAATTTTAAGAATAACTCTTCCTCTGCTAGGGAGAATGTAGCTTCCCATAAAGGTATATTTGATACTTGAGTATGATCGCATTTCGTGCAAGGAAAATACTCGTATGTACTTGTCACATGGGTTTGATTTAGTGCGTAGTAGTAGTATAGTTGGGTGGGATATGCCTTTTGCAACGGCGTATCATTGAACGAATTCATGACAACAAAATGATGAGAAGCTTCACAGGAATTCCAGATCGATCAATATTCCAGATCAAAACTTAGCACGAGGGTCTGCCCCTCTCTTTTTTCTCTCTTACGTTATTTAATTTTCGTGCTTTTCCCCCCAATTCCCTAATATCCTTAATCCCCTCCCTTTTTTTCCCCTCCTATCCCATCCTAAAAAAAAAAAAAAATCTGCTTGAGTTGAATCTGAATTCCAGATCAAAACTTAGCACGAGGGTCTGCCCCTCTCTTTCTTCTCTCTTTATTTAATTTTCGTGCTTTTCCCTCCAATTCCCTTATATCCTTAATCCCCTCCCCCTTTTTCCCCTCCTATCCTATCCCATCCACCCCATCTGCTGGAGTCATTGCTTCCCTCATACACTATAGTACAGTGCATAAGTATGAGGGAAGCATACAATTTATGCGAGCGTTTACTTACAGTCAGCACAGTTGTACTCAGATGATAGCCTCTATGAGGACATAGGAACATTTGCTCTCTTGAGTCCTGCTCTTTTAGTCAGTGCATATGTGGTCTCTTCGGTAATAATAATAATAATAATAATAATAATAATAATAATAATAATAATAATAACTACTACTACTTTTATTTCGGTTTTTAAGTCACGAACTCCATTTTCTACTAAGGGCTAGGACGGTTGCTTTCTTGTGAAGGACTTGTTTTGGCAGATGTAATCGTTACCCAGAGTGTATGCCCTTACTAACCTCAGTCCGTTGACGGGGCACGAACCCTCGACCTGCCGTCTCAGAGTCGCGGAGTACTACTACTACTACTACTACTACTATTAATAATAATAATAATAATAATAATAATAATAATAATAATAATAATAATGATAATAATAAATGTCCAGTAAAACCCCCAAAAATAAAAGTATACAGTATTGCAATACGTGAATTTCATGAATGGATCACTTTCACTACCTCCTCCATTTACCGTATCTGAATTATTTTGAGTCTTGAATGTAATAACATCCTCATTTGATCAAAAAAGTATCTGAATTCCAGATCAAAACTTAGCACGAGGGTCTGTCCCTCTCTTTTTTATCTCTTACTTTATTTAATTTTCGTGCTTTTCCCTCCAATTCCCTTATATCCTTAATCCCCTCCCCTCTTTCCCCCTCCTATCCTATCCCATCCTAAAAAAAAAAAAAGTTAGGTACAACTGAACTGATATAAAAGAAGTTTACAAGATCTCCATCGTTGTAGATATCCACCTGGGAGTGGATCGGGTCCTGGCAGACCCATAGATCTCCATAAAAGCACACCAGAGTCAGGTCTCAGGATAGTTGTGCTCTCCTAGGAAGCTAAATTCTTAGCCGCAGGGTCTGTCCCTTTCCTTGGCCTCTCTTTATTTCATTTTCGCGCTTGCCCCAAAAATTCCTTCCCATCCTATTCCCCCCCTCTCTAGTGATGACACTCTGAATAGGACTAAGAGAGTTCATTCGAAGCCGACATTAATTCCCCCACCTTATCCTTTCCCAATTATCCGTATCCGTCCGAATCTAAATTTCCTCTAGGCAGCATTTCAGCAAGTGAAGGAGGTTCCAGGAGGGTGGGGTGAGGGACTTGATTTTGAATAATACCTGAAACATATTTTGTCCCTGGCCGGAATTCGAACATTAGACACATAGACAGTGTGCCAAGCGCTACCAAGTACACCACCGATAGGATAAGAGAAGAAACAAACCACTCAGCTAACTGCTACGTTATGGAAGGAACACATTCTACTGAATGCCAAGTTCATTTTACTCTCTCTTTTCAACTTCACTCTTGGCTTGTTTTAATGTTTAATTCAAATCCTAAGCTAAAAAGTCATCATCAGTTATAATAGAAAAATCATTATTATATATGAAAATATGAAACGTATTTTTATTCTGGACGGGATTTGGACCTAGGACACATAATCAATGTGTCATGATGCTACCAACTACAACAACTGAAATGTAAAAGAAGAGAGAAACCTCGCAGCTAATTGCTAAGTTAGGAAAAGAATGCATTCTATTGAATGCCAAGTTCACTGTACTCTTTGTTCCCAACCTCACTCGTGGTTTTCTTTTGCATTTAATTCAAATCCGAAGCTGTACAGACATCAGTAGTGATCAAAAAAGGACATCATTGTACTCTTTGTTCCCAACCTCACTCGTGGTTTTCTTTTGCATTTAATTCAAATCCGAAGCTGTACAGACATCAGTAGTGATCAAAAAAGGACACCATTGTACTCTTTGTTCCCAACCTCACTCGTGGTTTTCTTTTGCATTTAATTCAAATCCCAAGCTGTACAGACATCAGTAGTGATCAAAAAAGGACATCATTGTACTCTTTGTTCCCAACCTCACTCGTGGTTTTCTTTTGCATTTAATTCAAATCCCAAGCTGTACAGACATCAGTAGTGATCAAAAAAGGACATTATTATATGTAAAAATATGAAACATATTTTGCTCTGGCTGAAATTCGAGACTAGGATATACAATCAATGTGCCAAGGCGCTACCAACTATACCACCGAAATCAAAATAGAAGATATAAACATCTCCGATAACTGCTAAGCTTGGTTATGAATGGATTTACTGAATGACCATTCTCACTTTACTCTCATTCAGTAGAATACATTCATTCCTTAGCTTAGCAGTTAGGTGAAATGTTTCTGTCTTCTCTTAAACTTTCATTGATATAGTTGGTAGCGCCTTGGTACACTGATTATGTGTCTTAGGTTTGAATCCCAGCCAGAGACAAAATATATTTTATGTTTTCACACATAATAATATTGTTTATACTGATGTCTGAGTAAACAAGCCAAGACTGAGCTTAAGAAGAAAGAGTAAAATGAACATAGGCATTCAGTAGAATGCCTTCATTCCGTAGCTTAGCAGTTAGACAAATTGAAAATGTGTCCTAGGCTCAAATGTAGTCTAGGAGCAAAACATGTGCATTGTCGATCATTGTTGATGCTAATATAGCTTGGGATTCGAATTAAATGCAAATATATGCAACATGAGATGTTGGGAAGAAAAAGTAAAAAGTTTATGGGCATTCAATAGCATGCGTTCGTTCCCTAGCATAGCAGTTGGCTGAGAGGATTCTTTCTTCTCTTATGCCTTAAGTTATATAGTATATATCATGTTTTCTCATATAATAATGGAGACAGGCCTCCTTGATAATTTTCACGGAAGTTATGATATCGACCGTATTAAAGGATTTATTGCTTGATATGGCTAGTGAGTTATTTATTAACACCCCCTCAGAGAACCCTCTAATCATTAGTGTGTGACTTTTCTAAACTAATTCACTGTGTCCAAAGTCCAGCTGGTTATTTTTGGAGCAGCTATGGTCGGCAACTATGGTATTTTTGTCATGCGAAGAAACCCCTCTCTTAAATTCTTTAATCACGAGTTCAAAGCAACGTCCATATTAACATTGCTTATATTCCATAGTCACATCTTAAACTAAGAGTTTTTAATGTGTGTCCATATGTAATTATCTATTTGTGTAAGTACCTAATTGTGCTTACGGGAAAGCCAATGATGCAAGACAGGAAAATTGAAAGATAAAATAGATATGGTTGACAGAGTATTAAGTATGACTAAAAACATTTTCTCCCTCAAACTGAAAATTATAAACTTATTTAGTAATCATATATATATATATATATATATATATATATATATATATATATATATATATATATATATATATATATATATATATATATATATATATATATATATATATATATATATATATATATATATATATATATATATATATATATATATGTGTGTGTGTGTGTGTGTGTGTGTGTGTGATTACCTAATTGTGATTACCTTATTTGTGTGTGTGTGATTACCTAATTGTGATTACCTAATTGTGTCTACGGGAAAGAGCCCAAAGCTCGTATCTTCCCGTCTCCTGATCGGTTCCATTTTTAGACTTAGTGATACTTATCGTACCTGTCCTTAAAACTATGGATTGAGATAGCATTAACTACCTACTCGCTTAGCCAATTCCAATTATCAACTACTCTTACACTGAAAAAGTATTTCCTTACATCCTGCAAACAAGTTTTCTTACGAAGCTTCAAACTATGACCTCTAGTTCTAGAGCCAGCCATATCGAAATATCGATCCCTATCCACTCTATCATAACCATGAAGGAATTTAAAGACTGTCACCATATCCCCCCTTACTCTTCTAGCTTCGAGTGATGGCAAGTCTAATTCCCTCAGCCTCTCATCATAACCGAGATTGCGTATTTCTGGCACCAGTTTCGTGGCATGTCTTTGAACTTTTTCAAGCTTAGCTATGTGCTTTTTCAAGTGCGGATTCCAAAAGGGGGCTGCATATTCGAGTTTTGGCCTCACATAGGTTACATAAATATTTCTGAACATTTCCTTGTCCATGTGCCTGAAGGCTACCCTTACATTTGATAAGAATGCATATGCTGCCCTTACTATGCCATTTATATGTATTTCTGGAGACAAATCTGCCAGTATGTTTACTCCTAGATCTCTCTCATTTTCTGTCTCTTGAAGTTGTACTCCAGCCACCGAGTAGTCAAGCTTGGGCCTTCTTGCACTTGTACCCATTCTCATTACCTTACATTTTTGAGGTATTGAATTTCATTAGCCACTTTTCTGACCACTCATGCAGATTATTTAGATCCTCCTGAAGTTCTCTACCATTGTTCTCGTTTTTTACTTTCTTCACAATCTTTGCATCATCTGCAAACATATTCATGAATGAATTTACAGACTCTGGTCAGGTCATTTACATATACAAGGAACAAAAGTGGCCCTAAAACTGAACCCTGTGGAACTCCACTACTAACTCTTCTCCATTCAGACACTGAGTGTCTTACTCTAACCCTCTGTTCCCTTCCTTCTAAGTAAGTTTTTATCCATTCCAAGACATTTCCACCTATTCTAGCCATTGATTGCAGCTTCCTAATAAGTCTCCCATGTGGAACAGTGTCAAACGCTTTCTGGAAGTCTAGGAATATGCAATCTGCCCAGCCCTCTCTTTCCTGTAAGATTTGGCTTACCTCATCATAAAATTCTAATAAGTTTGTTACTGTTGATCTTCCTTCTCTGAAGCCATGTTGCCTCACTGACAAAAAGTTGAAGGATTCCAATTGTGAAGAGAGATATGTTTCCTTAGTAGTTTCTCCATAACTTTGCAAACTATGCTGGTCAAGGAAACTGGTCTCTAGTTCAGAGCCGTATCCCTCCTTCCCTCTTTGAAGATAGGTATCACATTTGCTTGTTTCCAGCATCTTGGAATCTCCCCCGACTCCAGTGACTCCTTAAATATGATACTTAGTGCCACTGATATTGTGTTTGCGCATTTTTTAAGCACATGAGGGGATATGTCATCAGGACCTGTAGCTTTATGAACATCTAAATCCATCAGCGCTTTGCATACCTCTGTGGCTGTAAGGTTGATGTTCTCTAATACCGGCCCTTGAGCTTCTATCACTGCAATCTGAGGGGGTGGGGTATTTTCTACTGTAAATACTGACTGAAACTCCTTGTTCAATTCTTTGCAGATCTCTTCGTCCGTCTCAGTGATGCTTCCATCCGCTCTCTTTAGCCTTAAAACCTGTTCTTTTACCTTCAGTTTTCCTCTGATAAAGCTGTGGAAAAGCTTGGGATTTTCTTTAGCCTTCCTGGTGATGTCCCTCTCATAATCTCTCTCTGCCTCTCTCCTTTTACTTAGGTAGTCATTTCTTGCTCTTTTGTAGGTTTGCCAGGCATTTATGTTTTTTCTCCTCCTATACCTTTTCCAGCATTTGTCTCTCCACTCCTTAGCTCTTTTACACCCATTATCGAACCATTTCTCTCTGGCATGAATTACACCTACTTTGGTGACAGGTATGCAGCAATCTACTATCTCCCATATTTCTCACAAAAGATGTCATACATTTCTTGTACAGATTTGTTGTAAAATAAGGTTCTCCAGTCAATAACTGCAAAAAGCTCATTCATTTTGATGTAATCTCCTTTCGGATAGTTCCTCCTCATGTCCTCAGTGCCTCTACTCTCAGGAAGAATGTCTTCAATGATATACTCCATCAACAACACACAGTGGTCACTCTTTCCAATTGGTGGTTCATACTCAATATTTTCAATATCCAACACATTATCTGTGAACACTAGATCAAGTAGTGATGGCTCATCCCCACCCCTGGCTCTTGTTGGTTCCATTACATGTTGGTGTAGGAAATTCCCTTGTACGCAATCTAGGAATCTTGCCCCAAATGAGTCCTCACCACTGTGTGGGTCAAGATTTATCCAATCTATCTCTTTATGATTAAAGTCTCCCATAATCAAAATCCTACATTTTTTCTCCCGTGCCATGTTAACAACTGAGTTTATGACTTCAATCGTACCTATATGACTTTCCTCATAAATTTCAAGCCTATTTTGGTTCCTTGGTGGGTTGTATACAACAGTTATTATAATGCTCTCTGACCCAGTATTTATGCGAGCAACAAGAAATTCCCTGAACTCACTTTCCATAGCCAAGTTTATTTCTTCAACTTGAATCCTCTCACTTATGAGCAGTGCTATCCCTCCACCAGTCCTCTCAGATCTTTCGACCCTTAGTATTCTGAAGCCCTTAGGAAAAACTGTGACACTGTTTATGTCCTCACTCAACTTAGTCTCTGTAATTGCTACTATATCTGCCTTACTGTTGTGAATCCTATCTTTTAATTCTACTGCCTTACCAGCTAATCCATCAGCATTTGTGTATAACAATCTTAATGAGGCCCCATCCCCTGATCTTCTGTCATTATTTTCTTTATCTCCCCTTTGTCTGGAAGTATTCTGTAACGAAAATTTTTCTTCTCTTCTTCATTTCTTTCATCATTTAACCTTCTTGCCTCTTACAACAAGTTTTTGATCTTTCCCATCTCTTCCTGTGTGTGTGTGTGTGTGTGTGTGTGTGTGTGTGTGTGTGTGTGTGTGTGTGTGTGTGTGTGTGTGTTTAGTAAACATGTTCTTATTCATAGTAACGCTTATATTGATTACAATACTTTGATGAGAGAGAGAGAGAGAGAGAGAGAGAGAGAGAGAGAGAGAGAGAGAGAGAGAGAGAGAGAGAGAGAGAGAGAGAGAGAGAGAGAGAGAGAGAGAGAGAGAGAGAGGAGGAGAGAGAGAGAGAGAACAATTTACTGTTTAGATTTTAGATGTGTGCTCTCAAATGTCAAGAGATAACAGCAGTTTTATAACAAGCATATGATCTTTGAAAAATTAAAATTTGTAATTTCCTTTTGTACAACAGTAATTTTCTTTTAGAGTTCTGTGGTTATAAAGTAAGGAAAGAAACTTCAAACTCTTTCCAGGAAGCATAGTATACATATGGTCTTTTTTGTATACATAACATTGATTTTGCATTAGTTAGTAATCACCGTGGCTCAAGCGGTTGCGTCCGCGACTTTGAGGCGTCAGGTCGAGGGTTCGCGCCACGTCACGGGCTGAAGCTAGCGAGGGCATGCACTCAGGGTAACGATTACATCTACCAAAACAAGTCCTTCGCAAGAAGGTAACTGTCCGAGCCCTTGGTAGAAAAGGGAGTCCGTGACGTTAAAACCCGAACATTGATTTTGCATTAGTTGCGAGCTGCCCAGTATCTTACACAAATGTCTTACAATAACTGCGTTTCAGGGTTTTATTGGCCACATACACAAATACACTGTAAGTGTTAGACAAGGACAACTCTGCCTCTTGATATTGCATTTGGAATGAAGACTTTTCTACTGGTATATTTACAGTATGGATTCCAGATACAGACAATAAGTTATAAGCCTTAACTTCAGGCTTCATCTCTAGGATGTCAGGCTTTACATTTATTTGCTTGAGTGTACCATGGCCATTTAAGGCAGGAATATACCTACTTTTCATATTAACTTTTTTTTTTCTGTTTTCCTCAAGGCTGCAAGCCGTTTTTATTCAGACAGATATATTGTGTAATATTTTGTAGGTGGATGGATTGCATCAATGACGACCTGAAGTCTAAAGGTTTGTTGGGTGATGAGGTATGGGACAGGAACATATGGAGAACACTGGCCAGAAACATCGACCCCACATAAAAGTGGGAAAAGATATAGACGAAGAAGAAGGAGAAGAAGAGTTTACAAGATTAAATAATAAGTCTTTGAAACCTTAGGAAGAGAAAAATGTATCAAGAACTATTGAAAGGATCACTAAAGGCAGTCACCTTGCTAGCTATGCAAACACCTGCTGCATATTTGTTCTGCCATAAATGCTAGCACAGAGAACATAAGACCGACAGAAAATAGCATAAATGTTCCTTGCATATGAACAAGACTCAAGGGAGCGAGCTCGCCGTCTTCAGTCTCTCGTTTTTGCTCTCTTTCCAAATTTCCATTCTTGTCTTGATTTTGACGGTAATACCTTCTCTTCTTATGGCGGATTTCATCCAGTATATCCCGGCTCCATTTCTCGTATAGACCGGCCTGTTGGTAATTATTTGAACTATCAGACTCAATAGTTCATATTATAATATTTACATAACTTCACCTGTTCAGATCTAAGTCATAATCTCTGCAGAGAATAATTCTAAAACCCATTTTAGAGTTATTTTCAAAATGTATTACAAATAAAAAAAAATCACGCTTAAGATTCATTATATGACAAATCATTAGACCCACCTCCACTATCATCATCATCAACTTGTCTAGTTTGGGTTTATATGGTGCAGAGATAGGAATTGGCCAGGCTGCTAATCCAGGCAAAATATTTTGCCTCCCAATGTAAAGGTCTGTACTTCCGTCAGGCTTAGTAAAGTACTTGGCAATATGAAAGTTTACGTTCCGACGGGTGTCAATAAAGGCTGCCCTGAAGAATTATGAGGTTTCTATTTACTAAATTTCACCCTTTTCTAACTTTTCCATTGTGATGTATAATATATCGGGAATATAATTATCAGTGTGTGCTTTCAGAGAAAAATTGCTGTATGTAAGATATCTCAGAGATGACTAAACACTTAGTCTATCCATTTTATATCATTATGATTTTGCAAACGACACCTAAAATCTATATAAAGAAGTCACAAGATATAATATTCACATGAATATATGGAGTAAAAAAGATAGAAGAAGAGAATGGAAGACGGATCAAAACATACCTGTTTTTAATTGCTCGAGAGAGACCTTCAGTGACATTTCCGCCAACTACCAACTTTTCATGGAGTGACTTGAAGATATGGGAGTCAGAGTCTTTAAGAAAATTTTGTAATTCATTGGCATAATATGGAGATCCTACTCTGGAATATCAGAAATGTGTAAATCTTTAAGTCTCTTGCCGACAGTCAATTGTATCAGATTTACTCTTGAAAAGGAATTAGTAAGTTAAAATGTTCCGGTTTTACGTCACGGACTCCCTTTTCTACCAAGGGCTAGGACGGTTGCCTTCTTGCGAAGGACTTGTTTTGGCAGGTGTAATCGTTACTCTGAGTGCATGCCCTTGCTAACTCAGTCCGTGATTGGGCGCGAACCCTCGACCTGACGCCTCAGAGTCGTGTACGCTACCGCTTGAGCCACGGGGACTACAAATTAGTAAGTTAGAATAATGAATATTATTTAGAGGACCTTTCTCTGAAATACTATGCACAAATGAACTTTCTTTAACACCTTGTAATATTTTTCTAAGTATTCATCAATAAGTATGATTTATAAATATCGAAAAATTTAAATAAAATTGCTACTCATGAAACTTTCATCGCCTTATTTGTTATAACTTTATCCATTACAGAAATTATTATATTGCATGTTCAGTCATTTTGTAATTTTTGTCTATAGAGAAGTAAATTAAACTAACAATTTTCATTATTGAAAAAATGTCAAGCAATGGCCACTCACTTATCAACGACTTGGATAAGGGTTTCAACAGTCTCGGCTCTTGGTGGATATTTTGGCATGGTGAGAGCTGCTGTAAGATTGCCTTTGTAAACAGTGCCAATCACAAACACAAATAGGAGCCAAGCCATAACTAAGATGCGAAGAGTGTCGCCACTTGATATTGGTTTGGAGATGGGTTGTGACAGCAGAGTGGCAAGGGTCATCTCTACAAGAAAATCCATCTTCAGTTTGGCATCGCCTTGACGAGAGACTCCTATGTGATTCAGCTGTAGTAATTTAATAATAAAAAAAAATACGAGTTATAATGAATCACGTTATTTGCTTTCATTAGAGTTTTTATAATTAATTAATTATGTAGACAGAAGATTTCATGGCTGCTTGCAGGTTGTTCCTGTCAGTGACAAATTCTAGTTGAAATTTAGGTACTTAGATAAAAGAACAAATTATATATAGTTTGATATGCCATCGAGTATTTCTTGCTGTATGAATTTGGCAAATAACTGTAAGTGCAAATAAATTGTTTAATTCAAACATTGGTAGGAGAGTGACTTGACAATTAAGGGAAGTAATTAAGTTTTATATATATATATATATATATATATATATATATATATATATATATATATATATATATATATATATATATATATATATATATATATATATATATAATTAAATAAGCACATTAACACATGTGAAAACATGAATCATATTTTACCCCGACCGGGACTCGAACCTAGGTCACATAATTACTGTACTAAGGCGCTACCAACTACACCACAGAAGATCTAAAAGAGAAACCAACCTTGCAGCTTACCTGCTATACTAGGAATGAACACATTCTATCTGCATGCCTTTTTGTTCATATTACAGTTTCTCCCAACCTCACTCGTGCCTTCATTTTCGCATTTAATTTAAATCCCAATTTAACTGGGAATCGACAGTAATCAAATATGCACATTACCATATGTGAAAACATGAATCATACTTTACCCCGACCAGGATTCGCACCCAGGACACATAATTACTGTGCCAAGGCACTACCAACTACGCCACAGAAGATCTAAAAGAGAAGCCATCCTTAAAGCTTAACTGCCATACTAGGAATGAACGCATTCTATCTGAATGTCTTTTTGTTCATATTACAATTGCTCCCAACCTCACTAGTATAGCAGTTAAGCAGTAAGGTTAGTTTCTCTTTTAGATCTTCTGTGGTGTAGTTTGTAGCGCACTGGCGTAGTAATTGTGTCCTACGTTCGATCCCTGTTGGGGTAAAATATGATTCATATATATATATATATATATATATATATATATATATATATATATATATATATATATATATATATATATATATATATATATATATATATATATAATATATATATATATATATATATATATATATATATATATATATATATATATATATATATATATATATATATATATATATATATATATATATATGGGGGGATTTAGTAAATAAGTACCCAAAATGAAAGTTCTCCAATAGACACCTGTAGCTGAAAACTACTTGAGTAGTAATGTATGATCATTTCTTGTATCTAACAATTATTTCACAGGATGCAAAGCAGGTTGTAGCTAATAATCTTACCATATAGAGACAAAATGGTACTAATAGAGTAGCTATGAGAGTGAGGATCCAGACACTTGCTGACAGTGGGTAATATATATTTTTCCACTTTGGAGGAAGAATTGGTTTAGATGCAGCAAAAACAAGTGAAGCAAATTCATAGGTGTATGAATAATCATAACGGTCCATGCGTTGAGGGTATACCATGTGGACCACCGGGGCCATGAAAGATAACCTTTCGTTAACGCTTCGAGCAACCTGTAAATTGAGCAAAATGTGAGTCTTTAATTGTGCAAACATATTTGGACCAAATAATAGAAATATATAGACGATCCAGTACATATATATAGTCAGAGAGCATATTAACTCTTCTAGACAAGTTCCTCACTCACTTCAGCCCATGATGTGGTGGGGATGTTGTAAATCTTGAAATTAAGAGTCTTAGCAATTGTCTGTAATAGTAATGCATCCATTCCTTCGTAAGTTTCAGTTATGGTACCATTTGAATGTTTGTGCTTAACTGTATTCCAATATGGGTTGTAATCTCGTGCGCTGACATTCAGGGTTGCTCCATGAAAGCTGGAAGAGGATAAACGCTGTTTGTTGTTAATCTTTGTCTGTTATTCAGCTGTTCTCTCCCTTAGTGTGAAAGGCATACATTTTTAACAAGCATATTTAAATATCCCATGTTATTTGAGGAGAATCAGCATCAAGAAAATGAATTATATCTGCTCTGTTTACTTATTTCTGTCTCACGGCATGCATACGAACAGGTAGTAATGTCATTCAAGTGATGTACTGAAAAACATGAAATTTTTTTTTATTTTAAACTCGTCATTTGAGGACTCTGAGGGGAACAGTCACGAGTATGAATATTAAATGTATTGATAACACTCATGGATAGTCTATCTAGACAAGAAATCCTGCAGTTCCAGAGTTTGATACAAAGTTAAGTGACCTCTTCATCATCGTTAGTCCTATCTGTGGATGTAATGTGACGTTTTTAACCAATTCTTTTAGATGAAGACTCTGATAAGTCAATAAATGGATTTCTAAGGTCAGGCACCTGGACCAATTCCTATTAACAATGATCTGTGATACAAATTACTTTTAACAACAACATGACCAGTATGAATATGGACATACATGCAAGCAGAAATTCTATGATAAATGGTCAGTGTCTTCTTTTTTTGTGCATTATAATAAGTGCTTCCCTTAAGTGAATGTCCTCTTACTCTTCAAACTTATCAGGAAAGAATCGAAGGTTGCTATAGAAAATGAAACCGTGTTTGAGCGTCCAGAATGCCAAGCGAATGATGGTTTGATTTGTGGAAGCGTATGGTAGAACTGTATAGATATTCCACCTGTAACTGTAAAACAAATGCATCATTTGAACAGATAATAATATTAAGACTTTACATAATCCTGTGATTGCAATCGGAAAAAAAACAAGTTATATTGTTCATTAGTTATAGACATGTGTGTTAACATATTTATTTTTAAGCGATATTACACGCCTGAATGGAAATGACTACTACTTTCAAGGACTTCCATGCATTGAAACAATATTATATATATATATTCACCAGAGACCATGCTAAAGCATCCAATACTATGTACAGGGTGGTATAACCTTTTGCTAGTGCAACAATGTAAAATGCATTGTACATGTTATTATTTTTTTCAATTTTGCCCTCTATTGTTCTCAAAATATAGTTTGCTGATTGGCTTGCCTCTAAGACTTTTAAATTTGGAGACGGTGAATATATTTGTGTTGCTGACCGAATCCATGCAAATGTTTACAATGAGGTCATGGAAGATGGAGCTATCTTTTTTTCCAGGAATTGGATTGCCAACAAACTGAGCTGGATTGGAAGTTGGATTACTGACAACTGGAAGAAGGGATATGACATCGTTCACACGACTTTTAAGTACAGTACACCAGGGAAGCTCTCATAGGAAAGCATAGTATCATTTTAAAATCTAATGAAGGTCTTTGAAATTTGATTTTTCTCGCTAACTGAATGGCCTGGAAGTTTACCCGACCTCAACCCTCATCTCCTCGGAAAACTGCAGCAATACTGCAAGACAGAGTGAAGGCTACAATGTTCCAGAACGTGATTAGTATTCAAAAGGCAAGCTTTTAAAAACATCCGCAAGATATGTTCTAGGAAAATGAGTTTGCTACGATGTTCCAGAACGTGATAAGTCTTCAAAAAGCAAGCTTTTAGAGACATCCACAAGATATGTTCTAGGAAAATGAGCTTGCTACGATGTTTCAGAACGTGATTAGTATTCAAAAGACAAGCTTTTGGAGACATCTGCAAGATGTGTTCTAGGAAAATGAGCTTGCTACGATGTTTCAGAACGTGATTAGTATTCAAAAAGCAAGCATTTAGAGACATCCCTAAGATATGTTCTAGGAATATGAGCTTGACACTGATTTCTTCGAGTCGCTTCTCCAGTCATATCCCTCAAAACTGCAGGCTGTGCGAGATACTGAGTCCATGGTAGAGTCTCTACCGTTTCAGCAATACTTTCATGTAATAAATTGTTCTGTACTACTACTCGTGTTTTTTTACTCCTCTAGCAAGAGGTTATTCACCATCCTGTATACTAATATAATATTAGTTCACTTTAATCTCTGAGAAATGATCATAATTTTTTTTCCACCAAACCTCTTTATACGTACCTTTTACTTTTAGCCTTTCCATCTAGTTTAAGAACCATTGAATTCATCATGGAAAATATCCAATTGTTGAGTAGGATGTCTTGAAGACTTTCCATAGAGAGACTGGTAACAACCAGTAACTTAGTAGACCATACTATGAGTCGCGTATTTAGACTTTCATTGACGAATTCCATCAAAAACGAAAGACTGTCGCTCTTTACCACTATGATGACACCCCAGGATAATCGACGATACTTGGAAAAAAATACCAATTCATGGGCCATAAGTAAAATCAAAGCTATTGTGTATGATCTCTGACTCCACAACCAGCACACAATGCAATGTTGACCCCCCCCCCGCACCCCACTACTAACGACCTCACTTTTTCAAAATTTTGATGGCCGACGGCCAGTGATGGTGTTCATATATATTAGTTATGACACGATACTAAGCATTTATATATATATATATATATATATATATATATATATATATATATATATATATATATATATATATATATATATATATATATATATATATATATATATATATATATATATATATATATATATATATATATATATATATATATATATATATATATATATATATATATATATATATATATATATATATATATATATATATATATATATATATATATATATATATATATATATATATATATATATATATATATATATATATATATATATATATATATATATATATATATATATATATATATATATATATATACACACACACAGTGGAATCTCTTGTCACGACCTTAATCCGTTCCTTAATCCCATTCGCAATTCGAAATGTTTGTGACAGGAAACCATTTTTCCCATTGAAATGAATGTAAAACCAATTTAGTCATAGTATGTTCTCTCTTTTTCTCTCTTGCAAGGTGGTTAGCTGGCTGTTCTGGCACAAGAAAACGATCCAGAGAAATTGTTTTATGCTTTGTTGAAAAATTTTTCTGAAGTTGGTCATCACATTGTCATTTAAAATGTTCACTGCTCTGTTGGTCACAGCTTTGTGAGGGTGATGACTCTCAGTGAAAGCCTGCACATGACTCCACTTACTAATTTTTCTTTTTAGCTTATCACTTTAAACCATTGCCCTCTCCTCCTCCTCCCCCACTGATTACTCCTCCTGGCTAGTCTTCACCTGTTCACGTTGCAACTCTAATGGCTCTTCTAAGGTGAGTTCTTGTTTGTGGTCCTCCACCAGAGCCTCAACATCTTCCTCGTTGACCTCCACGCCCAAACTTTTGCCCATGGCCAAGATCTTGTTCACTATATTGACAGCTGTCTTCTGCTTGAAACCCTCGAAATCTCTTTCAGCCGCACAACCTGGCCTAAGTTTCCTCCAGGTGGACTGCAACGTGTGGTAAGAGCCTTCCTTCCATGCCTTGTCTATGAGGTTTATGCAGTGGAGGATATTGAAGTGGTCTTTCCAGGATTCATGCAGGGTCAAATCCGTGTCATTGGTGACCTGGAAACTCCTGAAAAAGCGCCCTTCATATGCAGTTTCTTAAAATTAGAAATGATTTGCTGGTCCATGGGCTGGAGGAGAGGAGTGGTGTTAGGAGGCAGAAATTTGACTCTTATGAAGTCGTATTTGATATCAAGGTCTTCTTCCAAACCTGGCAGATGGGCAGGAGAGTTGTCCATTACCAAAAGAGACTTAAGGGGCAAACCTCTTTCCTCAAGATATTTCATGACAGCTGGCGTAAATACTTCAGTCAATCATTCTGTAAAAAGGATTTGTGTTACCCAAGTCTTGCCATTCGACATCCACATTACAGGAAGTTTCACCTTCAACGCATTACTGAGCTTAAAAACGTGCAGATTTTCAGAGTGATAGACTAAAAGAGACTTAATCTTGCAATCCCCACTAGCATAAGTGCACAATAAAAGTGTAAGCCTGTCCTTCATTGGTTAGTGGCCAGGCAGCACTTTCTCCTCTTGGGTTATGTAGGTCCTTCTAGGCAATT